>ML800975.1:450981-469888 GCA_009831015.1 Picea engelmannii | reverse complement strand
AAACAAACTGATTAGGTTCTAAATATAAAGAAGCAATTCGTACCTTTTGTGTATGTGGCACATTATGGAGATCAAAGAATTGCTCCATCTGAAGTATCCATGTGATTGGGTCCTTGCCATCAAACTTCCTCATATCAATCTTATGAGCGTGGTTGGTCTTCAAACCAAAGTTGGAGCTTCTCTATTCTTGATTCACCTTCCTTGTGTCCTCATCATGAATTTCATGGGATGCATTTTCACTTTTGGGTGTCTTCTCTATTACGAAATTTCTCAATACTTCCATGATCTCCCCTTTTAAGCCATCCATCTTAGTATTTAACTTAGCTTCCATTGAATCCATCAACTTAGCTTCCATTGAATCCATATTCTTTTGTAGTTCATTTATGTCCCTACGCATTTCTTCACCTTCATCAAGAGTCCAATTAGGATTTTCTGGAGGCTTATTTGGTGTAGAAGGTCCCTTTTTGGGTGGCATGTTGGCCAAATATCATTTTTGAGTCTTGATTTTGAGGTGGTTCTGCTAGACAATATTTATTATGTTCTGTGTCCCAAGTTTTGGCCCTTCTGGGTATGAAGCTTTATTTTAGGTAGTTCTCTGATATTTCTTCTCTGCAATGCCACAGGTATGATCAAAATTGGATGTGCCAAGTGGAATTTATGGTAACTTCCTCACAACTTGCCGATTTTTGGCCTTTTCATGAGATCTCACTTGTACATAATGCCCTGCACAAAATAATTGATATCAAATTCTGAAACTCACACCCAAAATACTAAAGACTCTCCACGATCCAATGCAACCAGTCCCACTCAATTTGGATACTCTAGTAAGAAGTTATGATTGTTTTACCTGGAACACCTTCTTGAGACTAGTCAATAGAACTAGTCAGATACCCTATCTTACACAAGGTGTATCTACAAATTTAAGATGACCCAGAAGATGAACTTTTAACCAAAAATAAATTACTAATTTCTGTAAATTTCCTATAGAGTTTAGGGTTTGAAACGTTGCATAAATTTTTTTATAGCGAAAATTCCGCAATGACTCATTTCAGGATGATTCCATAACCCTATCTTGTATAGGCTGTATCTCCTAAAGTATAAGGCCTCAGGAGCTAAATTTTAAACCCAACGTACCTTGATCCATATAATAAATACCCTCCAAGTGGTTCCTTCTAAAACATTGTAGAAAATAAGTTATAGAGAAAATTCCACGGTGTCTCAGATGTAGTTGTGAAACCCCAAGACCTTGAGCTCTGATTCCATATGTTAAGAACCAAACATCAATATAGCATAGAAAAACCTCAGGAAAAGTACTCAATGCCTTGAAAAAGAGATAATTTCAGATAATAAGCCTCTTCGAGGGGGAAATCTCCTTTTACCCCACTTAAATGTTCAAGTACAAGATGATTCAAAATGAAAATGTCTCCTTGGTATATATAGGAGACTAGGAGGTATACTATAGGAGACTAGGAGGTATACTTACAACTAATGGCCTAAAGCTGACATAAATAAAGTAACATTACTAATATAATATGCCCCAATTAAGGGGTAATGAGCCAATATTAGGGCTTAACATGCTAGGATCACAAATGACTGTGGAAGTCATGTATACATTTGGGTAAAATGTGATTAATTTAATTTAAAACCCATGGAAGATCAAGACATGGAGTCTTGATTCTATGAAAAAGATTAGGGGGTGAGGAATTCCTATTATCCAGCACAAAATAGCCACTCACAGTACAAATCAACCAAGTAAGCTAACTTAGATTAAATCTCGGATTAATCTAATTCTAAATTTACCCACTTTTGAGGGACTTTCAACTTTAATTTATTTTTTTAATAAAAAAAAATATTTAATTTGAAAAAAATGAATAATGAGAAATAATATAAAAACCACACATGGGGTGGTGTGGTAAATATTAGAATAATTAAGTATTTAACTAAAAATTAAAAAAAGGTGGAATTACCACCTCAAAAGAATGGTGAATAATTATTATAAAAAACAATTATTTTTGCATGAGAAGATGAGGTGTCACCTCTCTCAAATCCTATAAATAAGCAAGGACCCCATGGTATGGGGGAAACCTGGAGAGTAAGGCCAGATGTTTCCGAAATGATTCTCATGTCTCTAATTAAATCTCTAGGTAGTTTATCTTGAGTAAGATATGGTGTTGGAAGGAAGAGAGGATAATCTTTCTTAGATTTCCTATTATCTCTCTGTTTCTCTATATGTATGTGAGCGTGGTGAGTTGATATAGTATGCGAGCTTTGATAGATGGGGGGTTCCACGGGGTGAAGTTGTCCCTTCATAAGGCTGGGTGGTAAACTTTTTGGTATTGAGTTGGCAAGTAGAGGTGTTAAAGGGACTTAAATGTTTAGTTCAACAATTTAATTATATGTGGGCAATTATAGAGTATTACATAGTATTTATTTTAGTTAACATTTAGGATAACCATAGAACTATATGGCATGTGTGAAAGTAATTTTTATGCAGGGTTAAAGGAAAAGAATATGCTCGTGAAAATGCATTTTTTCTCTCTTCTTATTCTAATTCTTTCTTCATTCTACATATATCTTCAGGGATAAGAAATTTAAACTATGAACTACCGAAAGGTTCCAAAAATTTGACTATCTTTGTTTACTTATTTGTAATTATGCTTATTCTAGAAATGTTGTCCATGACATGTTTTTTGACTAATGAAGTTAATTGTGAAGTTTATTAATTTACCCATTTTATAGTGGATTTCTTAATTTAATGAGTTCAAGTAATTTTCCTCATAAATAATAATCTTCCCAAGTATGTTTAGTTTCCGCAATTACATGATTAGTTAAAATGATTGTTGTAGTCTACTTCCAAAAATGTATTTTAGAGATCATCCAATCACCCACTATTCTCTCCCCAACATATGTTCTTTTGTAGCTGATCTTATGAATGCATTTATTATATTTCTTAATAGAATGTATATATTGAATTATTATTTATAATTATTTATGTGTATATTTTTTCAACTAATTATAGTTATTTGTGGACATTATAATTATCTGTGTATATTTTGAGAGTTCTTATGGAAAACATTTACTATATTTCTTAATAGAATGTGTATATTGAATTATTATTTATAACTATTTATGTGTATATTTTCCCAACTAATTATAGTTATTTATGACATTATAATTATCTGTGTATACTTTGAGAGCTTTTATGTAAAGAATTTACTATATTTCTTAATAAAATGTGTATATTGAATTATTATTTATAATTATTTGTGTATATTTTCCCAACTAATTATAGTTATTTCTAGACATTATAATTATCCCTATACCTTTTTTTCGAGCTCTAGTGGGATGATTTAGTGTATATCTTAATATAGTGTGTATATTGAATAATTATTTATAACTATTTATGTGTATATTTTCCCAACTATTTCTAGATATTTCTGGACATTATAATTATTTCCAGAGCTCTTATGGGATATATTTACCATGTTTCTTAATAGAGAATGTATAAGTAAATATTCAAATTCATATCAAATCTATACATTCATCCAATTTCACATTCTACAACCATACAATTTCACATTCTGCAACCAATATTTATGTTGGTGTGTGGCTTATAAAAAGAAATGGTACATCAAGTTACCAGGGGGCACATACCGAACTTTCCATGAGTTGGCCTTAATTTTATCAACCACTTTCAACTATTGGTTCATTATGACATTAGTACCAATATTTTATTGACTTTCCATCAGGAAAAAGCCTCCCACATCTCGGATCACATTCAAGAGTGGCATAGAAGAAAGAAGTTGATTAAAGCTAACATTCCTCCATAGTATCTATTGGAGTGGTTCCTTATTCCCTATTGCCATATATTTCAAAGGATGTTTCTACATCTGGGATAATGACAGAGGAGGATGACATATTTAAATCCCAACAATTATATCTTATATACACTTAATCTAGGATACTCTATGAAATTATTCCCGACACACCACAATCGAGTAATGATCCAAGACAAAATCCTGGGGGCCATTCCGATGGCATTATAGGCTCAACCAATGCCAAGTCTACAGACCATGTGACGAATCAGATGAAAAAATTGTCTCTCAACCATCCTACTTCATCTCCTCCTGCCTAGTCATCGAAACTACATTCCATGCCATCAATGAACTCGAAGGATAACCACCAACCTCCAGGGAATAAGAGGAAATGTAGAAATAATAATCTCAAGGGTGGGAATAATAACAACAACGAAAATCAGAATAATGATAAGTCTGGTAACAATGATAGCGAGGGGAAGAAGGAAAAGAAGAAGGTCAAGTTTCCATGTAAGTTGTATAAAGAGGATCACCTCACCCATTTATGAGACTTATAGGGAAACAACCTGTTGTGTTAGCTAATTTGTTTTTGTATAATCAAAATATGGCCTCAAGAACCTCAAACACTAGAAATGCATCAGGTGGAGGTCAAAATCCCCTGACACATGATGGTGTCCGTCAATGCATAAATATGGTTCAATATTTGATTATCATAGCCACTAAGACTCATGATTATGGTCCTCCACAACCTACTTTAGGTAAAGATCCTCCCCCTGTGGAAACACCTTTGCATATTGATAAGCCTAACCATATGCATCGCATTACGAAAGGAATTCTTAAGTGCTCTGCTCATAATCCCAATGCCATATCCACCCAAAATTACTCGATTGTCGAATATTTGGGCCAAATTTCATGTGTGATGTCAGCTTTGGAGGTACTCTAGACGTTCCTAACATAGAGGAATTCCTTTTTATCTACGTTGGGGGATCTTGAATCAAGAGGCTCAAAAGTTATCAAGTTCGATGTCACATATGTCCAACCTTGCTTACCTTACTATGTGGATTTTCAAATCCATGTGGAGTGTATGAATATGACTATTAAGTGTAATGTCATCGATGAAGGTTCTTCAATGTCTATTATGTCTCTATATTTTTGGAAAGCCATTGGATCTCCCTAGATTTCTCAGTCTATGGCTATGTTAACTACGTTTGATGGGCATTCATTTAGACCCCATGGTATCCTTCCTTCTCTTCAGGTTTAGTTAGGAGGTAAAACTGTGGAGGTCGAGGTCGAGTTGGTTGATGCACCCCTTCAATACAATCTTTTAAGGGGGTGTAATTGGACTTACACTATTACAATTTCTATTTCATCGATGTTTCATATTTTATGCTTTCCTCATGAAGGGAAGATTGTAAATATCGATCAATTATATTTCTCACTTGCAAGTTCCTCTACATTAGTGGGATCCTCAGTCCCCATTATCGAGAATTCTCAAAAGGAAATTGAGAATATTGGTTTTGGAATGTATCCTTCTTTGATGGGAACCTTTAATTTTTCGACACAAATCTCGTATATTAATGTTGTTTTCAAAGAATCCTCATCATCAATGGGGCATGTCTCATTCTGTACTTCATATTTAAATGACCCATGGACTCTACCTTCTCTGAATGTGTCATACGAAGTTCACTCACACATCAGAATGACATTGTTGTTGTTTGTAATCGAGATTGAATATCTGACTATCGAGGAAGCCATCGCAGAACCAGATACTCACTCTTTGCAAAAGGAAGAGGTGGATCTTTTCCTAGACCCCACATAGACCATAAAATTGTCTAGTTCACATGATTTCCTTGATGGTAATTTTACTTCAGACAAAGAGATCTTAGAGGCCATGACTAGTCCTAAAAGGCCTAAGGAGGACCTTCACCACATATCTTATTTCATCCCATAACTTGAAAGGATCTAACGATATCAGTTCAAGTATGCCATGAGTGAGATTTTTCGTCACACTATGGTTCCATTGTATAAACATGGAATATATGCTAAAGGGATCATGATGGGCACAATGTAGGTAGAGGAAATACGTCGGTTTCCTCCCCCGCATGATATGCGTCAAATTTAGGGTTTATAGGGGAAAGATAACTTCTTGCATCACTTTATATCCAACTATGCCAATATCATGAAGGGTTTTATGTGTCTCTTGAAAAATGATACTCCATTTATATGGGATGAGTGAGCCCAATGTTCCTTTGATGCCCTTAAGAAATCCATAGTGTCGAAACCTTTGCTAAGTCCTCGAGACTATAGTAGAGATTGTCTTCTGTATACAACCGCGTATGAAGGGATGATTGGTATGTTTCTTGTTCAGAAGGATGATGATCTCAATGAGCATGTTATCTATTATCTTAGTAAAAAACTAATCGATCCTAAACTTAAGTACTCTCACGTGGAAAATCTATCCTTAACAGTCATGTGTGATGTTCAAAGATTGCACCATTATATCTTACTTTGCAATACTACCATGGTCACCAACGTCAATAAATTTCAATACGTCATGACAAAGAGTATCATAGGGGGGAAATAAAATAAATGGATTTTTATTTTGCAGGAGTTTGATCTTGATTTTGTCTCCACAAAATCTAAGAAATCGCTAATGTTTGCGGAATTTATGTTAGGCTTCCCTAGGTAGGATGAGGATACCATTTTCAATGAATCCTTTGTCAATGATCACATTTTCCTTATCTCATCTTAGGAACCCTTCTATGGAGACATTATGATATATATTCAAACTTTGAAGCTTCCCCATCATCTTTTAAGGGACGACCGACAACATGTACACCATCAAGCCAAAAGCTACCTCATTATCAGTGACACTCTTTATCATTGAGTGGATTCATTTTTGCATCTTTTTTTGACTGAAAAAGAAGCTAAATCCATACCTGATGAATTTCATAGTGGGTCATGTGGTGGTCATTTATTTTTTCTTTCAACAACCCAAAAACTATTGCGAGCTGGATTTTTAAAGATTGTGTAGAAGCAGTAAAGAAGTGTCACCCTTTCTAGGTGTTCGCTCATAATATGCACTCACACCTTTCCCCTCTTCACCTAGTCATTATCGTCGGTCACTCCACCAAGTGGGAAGTGGATTTCATGGATTGAAACCTGGCCTTGGTTGAGTGGAACCATCACATTATCATGGTCATGGACTATTTTACCAAGTGGGCTAAGGGCATGCCTAAAATTAAATCTTATGGTGAGACTACAACACACTTCGTATTCAATCAAATCATATCCTAGTTTGGGATTCCAAAGGAGATTGTCATTGACCGTGAAAGTCACTTTCAGAACAAGACGATGACAAAGTTGGAATAAAAAATGGTGTTCAAGAAGGATAATTTTTCGTCATATTATCCTTGAGAAAATGGCCAAGTAGAGGCTGTGAATAAATCTCTGAAAGCCATTTTGCAAAAAACTATCAGGAAGAGTAAATATAATTGACACATGATGTTGTACCCTACTCTATGGGAATACCAAACTGTGGTAAAGACTTCCACTAGTTTTTCAATGTTCCAATTGGTTCATAGAGTAGAGTTAATTCTCCCAATTGAATGCGATATTCCTTCTCCTAAGTTATAAATTGAGCTCCTACCTGACACAATTGATCTCGAATAATTCCTACATGACATGAGTTATAAATTGAGTTGTAATTGAATTTCATTATCCTACTTGCATTATAGAGCATAATGTCATCTCCCACATTCTCATTATATGCCCATTTCTCAAACATTTCTCAACATTCACCAAACAGTTCCTTTCATATATCCTTTGCAACTTGACAACCCTTACCCCTAGAGGAAACATCCCCCATAGTGTCCAGATCCTGCATGTGTTCTCGTACATTGAGCATAGGCATGTTCGAATGCATGGAACTAGTTTTCTTGTTTGTGACAGTCGTTCCATATCTTGTATCATAGAATTTTTTAGCTCTTTTTTAGGTTTTAATAATATGAAAAACAAAAAAAAAAAATTAAAAACAAAAAAAGAAGGACAGGAAAAGAGTATTATATTATATCATCAACAATCATGTCACCTTTGAACATAGCACACATGTTTTAGTCCATTCATCAAAAGTTTGGTTTTAGTATGCCCTTAGGAAGTTGAAAACGTTACTGAGAGCTAACTCCTCTGATTGGTTATTCTTTCAGTCCTTATGGAGATTTTTTTGATCCCTCCCGCATCACAAAAGTTTTCCAATGTTCAATCTTGAGTCTATGATGCCTGAGTTATCCATATTTTTGATGCTCTTTCTCAAAGGAAGTCTAAACTGGTGGCATACATTCTTCATAATTTTTGACTTTACATGTCGTCCATCCCTTTATAGGTTCATCTCATAATCACATGAAATTGTTTTCCTACCTTGCACCCTAGGGCTACTTTCATCATTGGTAGGTGATATTGAACCCAACAAATGACATCTCTTCATTGGTCATTTACTGGGTGGTTCCCCTTATGTTCAACAATGATAAATCTATTCACACATTGGGATTCGTGCAGTTTCTTGGATTCCATTATACCCTATTGGTGGTTTCCTTTCATTTGTCGGAAGTTTTCATTAATGACTATTATTCAGGGGGTCTCTTTTGTGTACTACTTGCATCTAGTGCATGCGATAGATGCACATGGTCATTGATTCATGCATATCATATTCATCTGAGTTATTCCTAATAACAAAGTGTTTCCTTGTATATAAACACATAATTGAGCCCCCAAAATGAATCTCCTCGACGATACCTTTCCAACAGGCTATCATATTCATAAAACGAAGATCGTGTGAGAAAGTTACGACCCCAGGAAGTTGATGTAATAACTTACCCAAATGAGGCCCACATGACTTTTAATGCTTCATCTGCTAGGGTTAGGTTTTTGGATGTATAGGGTTTTTGGAATTCCTGTTTATTGTAAAAAGGCCTTCAGGGCCTCATTGTAATCATATTCTTGTGAATGCGAGTAGCTGTCACATCTCTTCTCAGAGATAAGCTACCACCATTCTAACAAGTCTTTCACTCTATATTTTTACAGTATCTGTACATTTATTTCATTAATAGAAATTGTTTATTACTGTATATCTATGTTTATGGTTTCATCTCTGATAAATTTATGTTATATTATTGAATATCTGTGATATCTTTGTGCATTTCTTTATTCTATCTCCACTCTCATTTTGTGCTGAAAATAATTTGGATCAGTGGTATCAGAGCAGGCTGCTCTTGATCATTTTTCAGTGCATGTCCCGACAAGGTCTGAGTATAGCAAGTTGGGTCTCGAGTTTTTCTCTCTTGAGGAAAATCACTCTCACACACCCAAGAAACCCTCAATGACAGAGGAAAATAAAAATGACGGAGCAGACGATCTTGTCAGTCTCTTGCTTGAGCAAGCTCTCACGCAACAGAGCGATGAAATGATGGAGAATTTTTCCCACATCCTTCAATGCCTACTGATAGAAACATGCACATCTTCATCAAACAACCACTTTGGAGGCACCTCTCCTTTCAAGGTACAAGTTAATTTTGATATTCTTGTATTTGAAGGACAGATAGATGTAGAAGCTCTAGACAAATGGCTAAATCTACTAGAAGGTTATTTCTCTGTCCACAATTTTTTTGACAGAGAAAATATCACCTTTGTACTCCTTACAGATCTCCCTCATGTCAAACATTGGTGGGAAACTTACTAGGAGAAACATTCCACAGTGGAGTCTGGAATATATGGGGCCGAGCCCACTTGGGATTTTTTTGTGGATGTGGTAAAAGAACAGTATTACCATGTTGGCAACTATGAGGACCAGTACATGAGATGGACCACAGTGTGGCAAGAGAGGGGCCAAGAAGTTACAGAGTTCACCAATACCTTCCATATCTTGTGCACGAAGTTGGGTATCAAAGAATCCGAACAACATTTGTTTTTGAAATACCGTGGGGATATACACAGATACATCCAGACTAAAATGGATTTTCTGGACATCTCATCACTCGATGTTTCTTATCAATATGTTGTTAAAATCGAGAAAAAATTTAAGTGCTAGAATAAATGAGAGTTCGGGTCTGCAAATTCAAAACAACCAAAGTATGACAAAGATGGACCTAACAAATAGTCTCCCAAAAACCAGTCCAAACCACAGGAAAAAAAGGGACACATGAAGACAAAGAAGGACACTGAAAAATGGTGCGATTTCCACAAAATCCCTTGGAATGACACCAATGAATGTCACTCAAAACAATCATTGGTGGCCGAGATCAAAGACAAGGAGTTGGACCCTGATTCAGAATCTGATTCTGAAAATAATGGTAAAGGACAAATCATTGACGCAGACCCCACTGCTATTGTTGTGACCGCACTAATTCAACTAGAAGAGCCAACAGATCCTGAAGAGGGGGAGTGCCTTTTTCATACAAAGATGTGGGTGAAGGGGACCCCACTGCATTTTATTGTTGATAGAAGAATCCATAAGAAACCCATCTTAGCAGAGGTCGTCAAATAGTTGGGATTGTCGACAACACCACACCCACAACCATACAACATCGGGTGGCTTCGACAAGGATGAGATCTTTGTGTCAGCCAACAATGTCAATTGTCATATAGCATCCAACCCTTCAAGGATGGGTTATTATGTGATGTTTCCCCACTGGATGTCTGTGATGTTCTCTTGGGCCAACCATATATGTGGAAGTGCCATGTTGTTTATGAGTCTCAACCCCAAAGTGTCATTATTTCTCTGGGGTTTCATCTCTATAGAATACCAGAGGTAGTTCTGACTATTGTTCCACCTAAAAAGTTCCACAAGGTAGTATCTCATACTGCAAGATTCATCTTCTTCACAATCTGTTCAAAAGGAGAACATAAGGACACTGCAACCACTACAGCCCCTCCCGAAGAACCTTCTATCCAACAGAAGCAGGTCGACAAGCCTGCAACAAAGCATAAAGATTCCTTCTGCACACCTTCTTTTCATGTATCTTGACTTGTTGAACAACCTCAACCTCAACAAGTTCATGAAATACTTCCACAAACTAAGCAACATGACGTCTCCAACAAGGCAAGCAACTCACCAAGATGTAGATTCAACAAACGCTTTCCCCTCTCCCATGGGAACTCAACGCAATGGATAAAATTTCTTCCTAAGGAGGGAGCATTGATCCAGGTGGATATCGGTGGCCACCCACCTTTTCTGAATGGTTCAAAACAATTTGCTGGCAATTTACTAGTTTTAGCAGTTTTTAACTTCCGGGGCCATTTTGAGGGCCTAAATGAATGTTTTTTGGGATTGAGTTTCTCAATTATTGTTGAATGCATGATTGATCCCCCAAAATGAATCTCCTTGACGATACCTTTCCAATGAGCTATCATACGCCTAAAAAGGAGATCGTGTGCGAAAGATACGACCACGGGAAGTTGATGTACTAACTTACCCAAACGGGGCCCACATGACTTTTGGTGCTTCATCTCCTAGGGTTAGGTTTTTGGATGTCTAGGGTTTTTGGCATTATTTTTTGTTGTAAAAAGGACTTCAGATCCTCATTATAATAATCTTCTTGCGAATGCAAGTAGCAGTCACATCTCTTCTCAGAGATAAGTTGCCACCATTCGAGCGAGTCTTTCACTCTGTATTTTTATAGTCTCTGTACATTTCTTTCATTAATAGAAATCGTGTATTACTGAATATCTATGTTTATGGTTGCATCTCTGATACATTTCTTTTATATTATTGAATATCTGCGATATCTCTGTGCATTTCTTTATTCCATCTCTACTCTCATTTCATGCCGAAAATAATCCAGATCAGTGGTATCAGAGCAGGCTGCTCTTGATCGTTTTTCAGTGCATTTCCTTGACGAGGTATGAGTATAGAAATTTGGGTCTCGATATTGTCTCTTTCGAGGAAAATCTCTCTCACACACCCAATAAATCCTCAATAGTGGAAGAAAAGAAAAACGATAGAGCAGATGATCCTACCAGTCTATTGCTTGAGCAATCTCTCATGCGATAGAGGGATGAAATGATGGAGAATGTATTTTTCCCACATCCTTCAATGAATTTTGATAGAAACATGCGCATCTTCATCAAACGACCACTTTGAAGGCACCTCACCTTTCAAGGTACAAGTTAATTTTGATATTCATGTATTTGAAGGACAGATAGATGAAGAAGCCCTAGACAAATGGTTAAATCTACTAGAAGTTTATTTCTCTATCCACTCCTTAAATCTCTCTCTCATGTCAAACATTGGTGGGAAACTTACTGGGAGAAAAGTTCCACAAAGGAGTCTGGAATATATGGGGCCGAGCCCACTAGGAATTTTTTTGTGGATGCGGTAAAGGAACAATATTACCCTGTTGGCAAATATGAGGACCAGTACATGAGATGGAACACACTGTGGTAAGAGAGGGTCCAAGTAGTTCTGGAGCTCACCAATACCGTCCATACCTTTCACACCAAGCTGGGTATCAAAGAATCTGAACGACATTTGGTTTTGAAATACTGCGGGGCTCTACAAAGATACATCTAGACTAAAATGGATTTTATGGACATCTCATCACTCGATGCTTCTTATCGATATGTTGTTAAAATCGAGTATAAATTTAAGCACCAGAACAAATGGGAGTTCAGGTCTACAAATTCAAAACAACCAAAGTATGAGAAAGATGACCCTAACAAACAGTCTCCCAAAAACCAGTCCAAGACATAGGAAAAGAAGGGCCATGAGAAGAGAAAGAAGGACACCGGAAAATGATGCGATTTCCACAAAATCCCTTTGCACGACATCGATGAATTTTGGTCAAAACAACCATTGGTGGCTGAGATCAAAGACAAGGAACCGAACCCTGATTCATAATCTGATTCTGAAAATACTGGTAAAGGACATATCATTGATGCAGACCCCACTACTATTGTCGCGACTGTAACAATTCAACCAGAAGAACCAACAGATCCCGAAGAGGGGGAGCACCTTTTTCATTCAAAGATGTGGGTGAAGGGGACCCCGATGCATTTTATTGTTGATAGAAGAAGCCAGAAGAACCTCATCTCAACAGAGGTCATCAAATAGTTGGGATTATCGACAACACCACACCCACAACCATACAACATCAAGTGGCTTCGCCAAGGACGAGATCTCCGTATCAGCCAACAATGTCGATTGTCATACAACATCCAGTCCTTCAATGATGAGGTATTATGTGATGTTTCCCCACTAGATGTATGTGATGTTCTCTTGGGCCAACCATATATGTGGAGGCGCCATGTTGTTTATGAGTCTCAACCCCGCAGTGTCATTGTTTCTTTGGGGGCGCATCTCTACAGAATACCAGAGGTAGTTCTAACTACTGTTCCACTTAAAAAGTGTTGCAAGGTAGTATCTCATACTGAAAAATTTAGCTTCTTCATAATCTATTCAAAAGGAGAACAAAAGGACATTGTAAACACTATAGCCTCGCCCCAAGCACCATCTATCCAACAGAAGCAGGTCAACAAGGCTACAATAAAGTGCAAAGATTCCTTCTGCAAACCGTCCTCTCATGTATCTCGACTTGTTGAACAGCCTCAACCTCAATAGGATTGTGACAGACTTCCACAAACTAAGAAACGCGATGTCTCCAACAAGGCAAGCAACTCACCAAGATGCAGATTCAAAAAACACTTTTCTCTCTCCCCCGAGAACTCAACGCAATGGATACCATTACTTCCTAAGGAGGGAGGATTGATCCAGGTGGATATCAGTGGCCACCCACCTTTTCTGACTAGTTCAAAATAGTTTTCTGGCAATTTTGGGGGAATCTATTATAGAAATTTCTTCCACACTCTATGCATCATTCTTTGGTGGCCTACCCTTTCCCTCTGCAGACTCAGTTTCCTCATCTTGCTCAGTCAAAAGTAAAAAAATCATTTTTTTGTAAATATACGTGGGTTACAATTATACAACATGTGTATACACAAGTTTCTCCATTACAACCCGCATACATTGGGTTTTGTGCTAAAAATTAAAATGTTTCATATTTTCCATGCCAAGTCATGGGATCCATGATCTTTGGCCTTTCATATGCTATAAATTCTCTGATTTGACCCATCAATTCCCTTTGAAAGCTATAAATTGAGCCATATACAATCCTTGAAGAAAAATATAAAAGTTGAGAGAAAGTACACTCTGGAGAATTTTTTTCTCATATTACATCCTTGAGTCTGCATCCCTTAGTCCTTTAAGTCTGAACTCTACTTATGTTCATCCCCCAATCTCTCCCTATCCTAAGAAGGAGGAACCCAATTACTCCTAGAACTTGTGAGATTTATTTGTAGAGGATTGAAGTGGTAAAGGCCCAGGTGGAGGGACTTGGTTTCTCGGTTTTAACGATTTGATAATACAAAATGTTGTCACCTATGTACTTCTATTGATTATATTAATAGAAATACTCTTTTCTCATCCAATTATATGTTGCAAATGTTTATATTATTCTCCATGGGTAAATTTTCTATACATGTTGATGGATTATGCTAGTTAATATGTTGAAATTTCATACATTTTCCATATGCTTGTGTATCTTGTATGTTGAGGACAAGTTGTAGGTATCAAGCATTGGATTTTGAGCTCAACAATGGTCTCCTATGAATGTCTAGACGAGGTAGGCTTCTAGCCTTTCTTTTGTTGGAATTTCTATTTATCTAAAACATTTGAGAAATTGAGATTTGAGTTTATTTCTTGGTGTCGTTCTATCTATCATGGTCCTACCCCAAAACATGGATATTTCCTCCTTGTAACAACAGTAATCAAAGGCCAAAGTTTTTTATTATTCCTCATGAGAAAAGGGAGTGACCCCTATTATTATGGTATGATAGGATATTTCTCTCATCAAAAGATGATCTAGGAAACAATATCAAAAAATGTGAGGGGATCCTGGAGTGCCATACACTCTGACATAAGTGTAATATTTTCCTAGATACCAATTGACTATCCCTTTCATCCCAACCCTAACTTCTCTTTAGATTATGTATCTTGGGAAAACTAAAATAATAATATGAAGAGGAGATATGAAATGATCACAAATGTCATAAAAATATCTCTTGTGATTTATGTTCTGAAAATCAAGACAATACACATGGACAGGGGGATGATCCATGGGTACCCAATCTATCTAAAAATTTTTGCACTTCTCTTCTCCATATAATTGGTTTAGCATCATTGTCATAATTTTTTATGGTTCCTTGAACTCTTTTGTAGGGACAATACTCTACCCTTGTTTTAATGTTCTATCTTTGTGTACCCACCAGTTATTTAATAAATTGGATGGGCCTTTTTTATTTTAAGAAAACCCCTTGAGAAACAATTCATTGAGGGATCACTCAAGCCTGGGAAGATGATATCTTGTGCTGAAATCTTCCAGTCATAGAGATGTTATTTTCCATCCAGATTTATTCTTAATTTTGGCAGTGTTAGGGTCAAACTTCTTGAAGCACTAGTGATTTTCTTCATTGTAAGGGAATAATGCAGGTCGAAAAGCTACCAGGTGAATTACACGCTTCTGGATATTCTACTACACTTCGAGGCTTTCATCTTCTAGAGGAAATTCCCTAGTATTAACTATCCTATATATCTCATCGTATCTCAAGGAATGATATTCTTTGGTATGAGGGGTCATGCCAATCACTAAATATTCTACTTGGTGGGAAGAAGTTTCAGGTGCAGAAGTTGATGTAGAAGGCACCAAATTCCTGGATCTCCAAGTCATCTAAATTTCTATAAATTGTTCTTTATATACTGCAATTAACACATTAATCATCAATTATCTGAATAACGAGAAATAATTCAATAACATAATGAAAAATAACATGAAACCTATGATTATACTGAAAATGGTTCTTCAAGTTTGTTACATAGTTGATTAATGAAAAATAGAGTGACTACTTAACATACGATGAAAAAATATGATCTCAAAGATGGTTAAGGGCCATAATATAGGAATTTAATTACCCTAACAAAAAAATCGAATGATCTGTTTACTATGACCGTTTCAAAAACTAGAGAATTATTGTACCATTAATGTGATTTGAAAGTCAATATTACATAAATTCATGTATCAAAATGATATGGGGCTAAAATTCGAATCCATGGTCGTAGGAATTATTTCTATTGTACAAGAAGCATTTACAAAGGAATTTGTGCTCCGATACAAAGGTATTGAACATTATTCCACTCTTGGATTTTATTTTCATGCCAAATGTTTAGGGGCTCAGATGGTTATGTATAAGTCTTTTGGAGTTGTTTTCGTTAGAGTGAAACAGTTCACCCTTCTATTCACACTTCAATGCAAAAGCATCAAAGAATACTCCTTTAATTATATTGAATTTTGTGTTGAAGGTCAACGTTTGGAAAAGTTTTGGAGCGTTTTATTGGATTTTATCGATCAACGTTCAAAGGATTGGATAAGTTTTACATCTCTGATGAGAAGGGTGTCAAAGAATATTCCCTTCTTTGGGAAACATGCTATCTTGAGAAAAAGTGAGAAATGATTCAACATGTGAGTATTCATTTTACACAACATAGACCAATTGGCTCCGACCAAGTCACAAGGTTATCACTTTACAAGGTTATGTAAGCATAACATTCCAACATTTTTGTATTTACCTCTCCACCAGTGATCGAATAACACATTAACCAACAAGAGGGTAAGTTGTAAACTTGGGCCATCAGACTATATTCATCAGAGTTGAAATTTGTTCATGGGAATTATTACTCTGATAAGGATGATTACAATAGAACCCTTTCCAATATGACTATTACAAAGGTTTCTATCGGAATATAGTTAAAATTGGTGTTGATAATATCCAAAAGAAAACTCTAAATGTAAGAAACACAATTTGTATGTTTTAGTGAGATGAGAGGAAAAACACTTAACTGAGAAAGAATTGGTAAGTGTAGAAAGGAAAGTGATAACTCAACTTCAAAATGCAGATTGTAGTAAAAAGAAAAAAATTTAAGACTGTATAAACAAAAGGAGCAATTTCCCTATGCCAATACCTTTCCAATCACGTAGTAATATTGTACCTTGAATTGTTTTTAGAAAAGAGGGAACCCAATTAAAATATCTCTTGAATGAGATATTTTAAGTGGCTTGTTTTGGGGTGGTCACAACACCTCCTTATAATAGCCAATATCTCTCCACTCTTTGGGTGGATTCGTTCATCACTATCTTTCTCACTATATTTCTGACTATCTTCTACTTCTTCGATGCTAATACTTGACACTTTATATTCCTATTATTCAACTTCATCTCTCATTATCCAAGGGGATTTGATATCCTTATCCACAACTCTAATGCTTCTTCCTTTGGTATATTCTCCTGATACCTCATTATTGATGTTGTGTCTCTTTGAAAAACTCTCTTCTTTTGTACTTCTCTCTAGAACAAATATTTCTCTTACAAGCCCTTCTAGTGTGGCTCCTCTATTCACCATCTTAGATCTCCTTACTACTCGTTCTTCACCCCTTGTTCTCTCTTATTTTCTTTCTTTCTTGACTTTCTTCCTTATCTTGGCTCTTCTAGTGTATCTCTCAACTCTTTTTCTTCTCTTCTCTTATGGATCCATTCTCTCTTCACCGTATCTCATCTTCTTCCCCATTATTTAAATTCCCCCCCCCATGCAGGGGGTTTACACTACCATTTTATACTCCTCCATGCACATCATCCCCTTATCAACGAACACTATCTTGATCAAAAGTGGGATTTCTTCTAATAGTCTTCTTCAAAGGCCTACTGCAAACTTTCTTTCTACAATATTAAAATATTATATTTTTTTCCATCATTCAAGGTTGATTTAAATATTTTTGGTCTCCCTCCAAGTGAATTCATCTTCTTTATCATACATGGGTATGCACACGCTAATGAATTATTCAAGGAAATATGCGTTAGTGGCAATGCAAACATGGAAAAACACCAATCTGTTAACTTGGAGGGATTATTCAAGGCACTTTTACAATGAATTTGAATATGGTGTAAGAATATTAAACATAGGAAAATTGAATTATCTTTTTGAATATACAACTTTTATTCATAGAAATTGTCAAGAACTATGTGAGATTTGATTTTTTCTAATGGTGGTATGTTATTTTTCCAGCAAAATATAAGGTATATGTCTTTTTTCATGGAGGTGTTGAGTACCTTAACAATGGAATTTCATTCGAAAAACTTGTATAATAGTAGAGAACCTGTTGTTCTAGTGCAATTTATTTTTTGGAAATTTCTAATGTTAGTTTTATATATTTTTTTTAATTATGAAAGTTAATATATCCTTGAGATTACAACACCTTTTGTTTGTGCAAGATAATAGGGTCTTAACTGATCAAAATAATTTATTTTTTTCCGTATCGTAGGTATTGGTCTCCTCTAGTGTGGCATATAACTCGTTTCAGAAATGGTTAAGTCGACTAAAAAGTATAGCATAAATAAGAGAGGTATGCATTCTACGATTTTGATATATGCGAAGACAAAAATACATTAAAACTAGTAATTAAAAAAATAAAAAACTATATACTTGGAATCTGTATAACTGACTCTATCTATGTTTTTATTTTCGTCAATAAATGATTTTTGTAGCCTATATAAAAATAATGTCAAAAACATAAATATAAAAAGGCATTAAAAAAATGAACGTTTTTATCAATTTGTAGACCGAACCACTAGGATTTTCATACCGAACCTAAATCCAAGGAAAAAAAGTCAACATACATGTTCGCTAAAGTTTTCACTCCCACCCAAAAAAATGTGAATTCAAAATAACACACATGTGCTCTAGGAACACACACGTTCTCTAGGAACACACATGTGATCCTAAATCACGCACATGTTCCTTAAGTGGGCGTGTGTTCCTAAAGGGGGCACACGTTCCTAAAATGCACATGCATTATTAGGAATAGGAACACACATGTTTTTATTTTAACACTACATAACTCTCTCTGACTCTCTCTCTCCCACTCTCCCTCCCTCCCTATATATTCCTCTCTCTATCTAACCTTGGTCTCCCTATCTATTTCTCACTCTGGCCCCCAC
>ML800975.1:430807-446288 GCA_009831015.1 Picea engelmannii | reverse complement strand
AGGAGGAGAGAGAGAAAGAGAGGAATGGAGAGATAAAGAGAGGAATGTAGAGAGGAAGGGAGAGAGAGAGGTAAAGAGAGATATGGGGAGAGATATTGATCCATATTATTTTCGGCATGAAATGAGAGTGGAGATATAATAAATAAATGCACAGAGATATCACAAATATTCAATAATATAAAAAATATGTATCAAAGATGCAACCATAAACATAGATATACAGTAATACATGATTTCTATTAATGAAAGAAATGTATTGAGACTGTAAAAATACAGAGTGAAAGACTCACTAGAATGGTGGTATCTTATCTCTGAGAAGAGATGTGATAGGATAGTGTGAAAAGGAAATATTTGCGCTAGTTGCAGCCTTGTTGACCTACTTTTGTTGGATAGAAGGTGCTTGGGGAGAGGCTGTAGTGGTTGCAGTGTCCTTCTGTTCTTATTTTGAACTAATTGTGAAGAAGCTAAATTTTGCAGTATGAGATACTATCTTGCGGCACTTTTTAGGTCGAACAATAGTTAGAACTACCTATGATATTCTGTAGAGACGATCCCCCAGAGAAACAATGACACTGCGGGGTCGAGACTCATAAACAACATGGTGCTTCCACATATATGGTTGGCCCAAGAGAACATCACAGACATCCAGTGGGGAAACATCACATAATACCTTATCCTTTAAGGGTTGGATGTCATATGACAATGTTGTATGGCTGCGGGTGTGGTGTTGTCGACAATCCCAACTGTTTGATGACCTCTTTTGAGATGAGGTTATTTTGGCTTCCACTATCAACAATAAAATGCAGTAGGGTCTCCTTCACCCACATATGTGAATGAAAAAGGTGCTCCCCCTCTTCATGATCTGTTAGTTCTTCTAGTTGAATTACTACGATCGTGACAATAGCAATGGGGTCCACATCAATGATCTTTCCTTTACCAGTATTTTCAGAATTAGATTCTGAATCAGAGTTCGTCTCCTTGTATTTGATATCAACCACCAATTACTGTTTTGAGCGACATTAATCAGTGTTTTTCCAGGGGATTTTGTGGAAATCACACCATCTTATGGTGTCCTTCTTTGTCTTCCCATGACCCTTCTTTTCCTATGGCTTAGACTGGTTTTCGGGAGACTGTTTGTTAGGACTGTCTTTATCGAACTTTGGTTGTTGCGGATTTTCAGACCCGATCTCCCATTTATTCTGGTGCTTAAATTTTTGCTCGATTTTAACAACATATCGATAAGAAACACCGAGTGATGAGATGTCTAGAAAATCCATTTTAGTTTGGATGTATCTGTGTAGAGCCCCACGATATTTTAGAACCAAATGTCATTCAGAGTCTTTGATACCTAGATTGGTGTGAAAGGTATGGAAGGTATTGGTGAACTTCGAAACTAATTGGCCCCTCTCTTGTCGCAGTGTGGTCCATATCATGTATTGGTCCTCATAGTTTCCAACTGGGTAATACTGTTCCTTTACTGCATCTAGAGAAAAATCCCAAGTGGGCTCGACCCAATATATTCCAGACTCCTCTGTGGAAATTTTCTCCTAGTAAGTTTCTCACCAATGTTTGACATGAGGGATAGCTTCAAGGAGTGCGAAGGTGATCTTTTCTCTGTCAAAAAAATTGTGAACAAAGAAATGAACTTCTAGCATATTTAACCATTTGTCTAGGGCTTCTTCATCTATCTGTCCTTCAAATACAGGAATATCAAAATTAACTTGTACCTTGAAAGGAGATGTGCCTCCAAAGTGGATTCTTGATGAATATGCACCTATTTCTATCAGTAGGCATTGAAGGAAGTGGGAAAAATTATCCATCATTTCATCCCTCTGTCGAGTGAGAGCTTTCTTAAGCAATAGACTGATAAGATTGTTTTCTCCATCATTTTTCTTTTCTTCCACCATTGAGGGTTTATTGGGTGTGTGAGAGTGTTTTTCCTCAAGAGAGACAAGATCAATACCCAACTTTCTATACTCATATCTCATTGGGGACATGCATTGAAAAAACAATCAAGAGCAACCAGCTCTGATACTACTGATACAGATTATTGTCGGCACAAAATGAGAGCGGAGATATAATAAAGAAATGCACAGATATATGGCAGATATTCAATAATATAACATATATTTATCATATATGAAACCATAAACACACATATATAGTAATACATGATCTATATTAATGAAATAAATGTACAAAGACTGTAAAAATATAGAGTGAAAGACTCACTAGAATGGTGGCAACTTATCTCTGAGAAGAGATGTGATGACTAATCGCATTCACAAGAATATGATTACAATGAGGCTCTGAAGGAATTTTTACAATAAATAGGAATGAAAAAAACCCTTGACATCCAAAAACCTAACCCTAGGAGATGAAGCGCCAAAAGTCATGTGGCCCCCGTTTGGGTAAGTTAGTACATTAACTTCTCGAGGTCGTAACTTTTGCATACGATCTCCGTTTTAGGAATATGATAGACCGTTGGAAAGGTATCATCGAAGAGATTAATTTTTGGGCCTCAATTATGCTGTAGTATATCATTGAGTTGGATTGATCCAGAAAAACCTTCATTTAGGCCCTCAGAATGGCCCCGACAGTTAAAACCTGCTAAAAATAGTAAATTGCCAAAATTGTCAAAAAACTATTTTGAGCCAGTTGAAAAAGGGGGGTGGCTACTGATATCCATCTCGATCAGATACAGGGAAATAGGTAAATAGAGAGAGAGGGGTGGAGAGGGGAGAGTGAGAGTGAGAGTGAGGGAAAAAAGGTGTGTGTGTGTGTGTGTGTGTGTGTGTGAGAGAGAGAGAGAGAGAGAGAGAGAGAGAGAGAGAGAGAGGTGAATATACAGAGAGGGAGGAGAGAGGGGGATAGGGAGAGGGAGAGGTTGGGAAGGAAAGATAGAAAGGGAGAGGGAGGGGGAGAGAGGGGTATATTAAGGATAAAGAGAGAGAGGGAGGGAAAGAGAGAGGAGGGGGGAGAGAGAGGTAAGAGAGAGAAGGGGAAGATTATGGGAGAGTGAGATAAGAAGGAGAGGGTGGGGGGAGAGAATGGGAGAGAGAGAGGGTAAACGGGGGGGAAGATTGAGCAAGTGAAAGGGAGATAGAGAAAGGTGGGGTAGATACAGAGAGAATAGGAGGGAGAGAGGCAAAGAGAGGGAGAGGGAGAATATTAGAGAGAGGGATCAAGAGAGAGAGGGAGTTAAAGAGAGATAGGTAGAGAGAGGTAAATAGATATAGGGGGAAAGAGAGGGGAAAGAGAGGGTAAGGGAGAGAGAGAGGGAAATAGGGAAGGAAATATATAGTGGGAGAGAAAGGGAGGGAGACAGCGGGAGAGAGAGGGGAAGAGAGGCAGAGAGGGAAGGAGAGGGATAAGGGGAGAGAGACAAGAGGGGGAGATAAGGGGGGTAGAAAGAGAGAGGGAGGGGGGGAGAGAGAAAGAGAGATAGAGAGAGAGCAAGAGAGCGGGAGAGAGGATTAATGGAGGGATCGAAGGATGTATGGAGAGAGAGAGAATTAGAGGGTGGGAGAGGGAGAAAGGTTGATATAAGACATAAAGAGTGAGTGGGGTAGAGAGAGAGGGAGAGACAAGGGAAGAACAATGGGGGAGAGAGAGAGGGGGGAAGAGGGAAAAAATAATAGTAAGGAAGAGGGGACATAGAGAAAGGAAGAGGGAGACATAGAAGGGGAGATAAGGAGAAAGATAGAGGGATAGAGTAGTTGAAGAGAGAGAGGAATATAGAGGTAGGGAGGGAAAGGGGAGCAGAGGGGAGGGATAAAAAAGGGGGGGAGAAGGGGGAAACAGAGAGAGAGAGAGAGAGGGAGATCAAGGGGGAGAGGGAAACATATGGATATTTTATGTTAATAGGAACACTTTCACATTCTTGTTCCTAATAAGGTGCACACAATTTAGGAAATCTTGCATGTTCCTAAAGCATGTGCATTATTTTAATTTCAGTTTTTTAGGAATGCATGCACATTCTTGAAAACATGTTTCTATAGAACATGCATGCATTCCTGGGAACATGCCTATGTGTCTTGTTGAGTGGAGGTTTGGGGTTTTTCGAACATGTCACATAAGGAACACATGCACATTCCTAGAAATGCACATGCGTTGTTGCGAGTGCACGTTCCTGTTAACCTCATTGCCACTTTATTTTCCACCAAATTTGTGCATTCACCCAAATCTATTATTCTATATCTTTTCTTGAAGGTTTCCACATCAAGTCCTTACTCCAGGATGCAACAAAAGATCTTCAAGTCCCGACAACAGAACCAATTGTTGGCTCAGAGTTTCAAAATGAAGGTTCGAAAGGCTTTACCAAAAATTACCTCATCAACATTGGCATATTCAATATTTAGGAACTAAATAAGGTCTCACCCAAGAAACTCATGAGAATCACAGAGACTGAATCAATTACGCATTACATGAAATAATATGAAACACAACAAACACACATCATAGGATAGTACATTAAACCCTATCCATTTACATTATCATTCAAATAGGTAAACTACATTCTAACATGTACAAGTAACACTCATTCATAATAGAATCCGGGATAGGAAGTATCCATTATATCTCATTCTTATTAATTATATACAAATAAAACATTTAGGCATGTAATTTGTCGATGCCTTATCAAAGAGTCATTCAGGCTCAAACCATAGATCAAAGACTCAAATCCAGATCTACTTTATTTCTCATATTACATTAGGAATATTACTTATGTTACAACCATAGCCAACTCTAACAATAATAAGAACTTCCAAAATAATATAATCCCTCTATTAGTACGCATGCATTCCCTTTTATCTCTACATAGGAATGTCAATGATAACCAATCTTCCATCTCATTAACAACCTCCATAACAACCAAACGATCAGTTAAAAAACAATTTTTAATCATTACAATTGATCATGAATGGATATATGCACGTGTGATATCTCACAAATCTTTGTGTAATACAAAGGTCCACGTGCATGCTACAAAATGGTTGGTGAAGGTGTAGTAGAGACTAGTTGGTGTGCATCGAATATTGGCATTGCACAACACAAAACTTGTGGCATGTGCTATTGCCAAAAATATAGTCCCAACAAGAAGCAATGGATTAAATCCTTTCAAAATTTTGGTAGAGGATCATGAGAAAAGAAAAAAATCATTAATTAAGTTCCCAAGGTTTTCCTTCCCTACATAAAAGGGAATACTCAAAAAATTGACTAAATTTGAGGAAGAATAACATTGTGTCCACTTTCAAACCAATTAACGCCATTCAAATCTCCCTCAGTAGGACCCTATTGACCCCACTAATAAAAAATGCATCTACATGATCCCTTTCCCATGTGGTAAACCATATGTTGGTGAAACTAGTTGTTCCATTACCTTTACGATTCAAGAGCATTATATTGATATTGATCATAATCTTACTCATACCTCCACTTTGGAAGAATACTCGACTAAGCATCACATTTGCATTGAGGATGCTAATATTATTATCAAAGAGGGTCACTACCATCATAGAAAATTTAGGGGAGCAATTAAAATAGAAGAACATCCTAACAATGTCAATAAGGACGAAATTTGGAAGATTAGTGAGAATTGGATCCCTACATTAACTTCGAGATATGTCTCTAGATAACCCTTTATCCACCCCGGTTTTATCGCCCCCTTTGTTTTCCTTTGTTTTTTTTCTCCTATTTATTAGTACTTGTATTTTCCTTTTTTCCATTTTGGTTCCCTTTCCCTTCTCATTTTTTTATTTTTCCTTTCTTTTAAGCTTGTCTTTAATATATTTTTTGTTTTATCTAATCTATTTTTTCTTTTTGAATTAGTTGTTAGATCATGGCTTGACCCCTATTTTTTGTTTTATTATTACTCTTATTTATGTCTTTGACTTATCTTTAATCATTTTTCTCTTAATTTCTTTACTTTGTCCTTTTTTTCTATAATTATCTACACTCGTTTTTCCTTTAAAGTTATTTAGGGTTCACTTTATTTTGGTAAGTTTCTATAATAAATTAAATATTTCTATAAAGTCAAAAATCTTTGATATAGGGTTTGTTGATCTTTAAAAAATTATTCTTATTTTCTTCAATTGGTATGTAATATTAATATAGTAATTATTTTTATTATTATTATTATTATATATATATATATATATTTGTTCAAAGTGGTTGGATTCAATGGTGAAAAATCAAGAGTGTTTAACCATTGGATAAGGTTCACCTTGATGTAGTGGTCCAACACATTTCCCTTTCTCCTTTTTTTTTATTTATGTTTCCTTTGATCTTTTATATAGTGTATTTTCTTGGTTTTTTTCAATACCTTTACATTTATTTCTTTTTAATTATAATTATTAAAAAATTAGTAGTTATTGTTTTTTTCATTTTTTTATATCAATATTTCTTTTGACCATCGAATTTACTTCATTTTTCTCATTCATGATGGATTGAACCATACTGGTTAGTCAAACATATCATATCAAGCACATATCAGACATATCAGAAACAACAAACATGATGGATTGGACCATATTGTTAGTCAAACATATCAAATGTAAAAATATATGCCACTTGATGCAGACCCCTAATCCCTCCTAAGGGTTGCGTGACCTCTCGGTCAGGATCTTTGATTCTGGAGCCGGAATGACTCTCCTGGTTTTGAACTAGGACCTCTATGTCTAAGCCCATAAGCTCTTTTCTGTGTTTTGAGTGTGCAAACCAACACTAAGCAAGAGCCTCCTCTCCACGTAACCGCAGACGCGACCAGGGGCTTAGCCTAAAAAGAGCGTCAGATTTCATGACTTTGGGGTTTCCAACACCACGAGTCCTTGGCTCCTCCAAGTCCTGAATGCTTAAGTTGTGATGATGCAGGATCTATGGCCCAGATCTCCCCTTGGATGATGATTATGATCACTTCAACGTTTCACGTTTCATGACTTATCTCTTCATGAATTTCATTCACTCCTCCTCCTGGTCGTTGAAATGTCGAAACACTCCCTCACTATAGATCAATGACCTTAATCCTACGAAGATCCGACGGCCTTGATCTTGTCGGGATTTCTCCGATCAAGAGTCCCAGACTGTTGTCCCTTCATACTCTCGATTCTTGACTTCACGATGGAAATCGACGGTCCTCAGCCCCTTAAGATCTAACGGTCCAGATCTTATTCTAGTGAATCGTGATTTCACATCTTAGGGTTTTGGAAATCAAGGACCTCTATCCTCCCAAATCGCGATAGCTGATATCACAAAATGGACCAACGATCCAGATCTATTGGGGATCGACAAATGTTATCCCTCCTGAGTTTTGGGCGTTGAAAGGCCCTCGTCGTTAACCTTCTCGTAGTTCCATTTGATCCAATGACTCGTGGGATGTTGGTGTTTCCTCCTCAAGGATCTCTACCATCCATTCAAGTCTTCGTGGGTTTTCTCTCCTAGACATATGCAATGTTAATGCTTGCGCACTTTTCTCAAATAAGGTGACCACTGATTCTCCACCATGATCTTCCAGTCAATAACGCTCCTATTCCTGAGCTTTTATCCTTAGACTTAGAAAGTTTTCTAAGTCCCCGAAGGTTTCGACCTTCACTTCTCCTAGGAAATGGGTTCCTGGATATCGATAACACTTATCCCAAGTGTTATTCTTCCTGAGCTTTGCCTTGTGTAGACTTTGATTTCTTGTGCACTCCTTGTGTCTAAGGGATCTCGATAAATAAGATCCAAGGGATTTCTCACAGATAAATTCCTCGCCCATTCTCCCGGCGTTCCTCTTTGTCTCGATGCACACCTTGCAGGGCTTTAAACTAAGAGAAACAATTGAAACTAAAAAACTAACGTTCACAGTTCCATCCTCCCCTATAGATATTCTTTCACTTTCTCATAAAAAAAAACCAGAAATGACAGGAAAATACAAACACTGTTCACCCACCATACAGTTGGATCAATTTTCCTTCTGCTATATTCACAAGTGCCAAAATGGCTACAAAATACATTCAATTTACAATGACTGAAAATTGGGATCCTTCTAACTCACAATTCTCTTACAACTACTCTCCCTTTGTATTGCAGCTAACCCTATCTGGGCATACCAAAAATTTCTTTAACTCTGAGAGATTTTTAGGGTTTCCCCTGCCTACTTATCTACTCTAAAAACTAAATCTACTGGCTATCTTAGACCAGTTTCAATCCAGAGCTGTAATGGAAACTCCTGGTCTGCTTACGACTTTCAAAATGTGCCTCAAAGGGTAAATTTTGACACTGGTTCAAGCGCGCTTCCAAATGTAAATTTCGGTGCTAAGTTAAGTCGGATTTCAAAATCGACTGCAACTACCAATGTTGAATTTCTGGAAGAACTCCCATGTGTTGAGTGGTCCTACTTCTATGCGCTTTCCAACAATGCTCCTGCATCATACTCCCCTTGACAAAAAATCATGGACTCTTGTCCATGAGCTCCTGCACTAATTTTACCATCTTCTGGATGGCGGCTTTGTTTTCCCAATTGGCATATTTGATTGGGTGTCCCTTCCATTTGACTAGATATTCAAAATCGGTTTTCCTTCTGGTCTTCTTGCCAATCCTCTGATCCACAGTTTTCTCCATCTGTGGATTTTGTTCCATAGGTATATGTTTCTCCCACTGAATCTTTCCTTGATATCTTGATCCTTCTGTGTCATCTTTCCTGTAAGGATACAGGTCTGAAACATTGAATATGGGTGAAATTCCCACACCATCTGAAAACTCAATCTCATAGGATTTTGCATCAAACTTCCTTAATATCTTACAAGGTCCTATCTTCTTCATATTCAAATTGTTATATGTTCCCTTAGGGAACCTTTTCTTCCTGAGATGTGCCAAAACCTGATCTCCTACTTCAAATTGAAGTACCCTATGATGTTGATCAGATATGTGCTTGTATTTCTGGTTAGAACTCTGCAACTGTTCTCTTATATGGCTATGGCGTTTCTGCATTTCAGCAGCAAAATATTCCGCTCCAGTGCTTCTGATATCACCCTGTTCCAAGTCTCTCAACTCAAACACTCCCCTAGGTTGCATTCCATATAGTATTTGGAATGGGCTCTTTCCAGTGCTTCTGTTTGGTGATTCATTGTATGCAAACTCTACTTGTGGCAGAATCTGATCCCACTGACTGTGATGCTCAGTGACTAAACTCTTTAATAAATTTCTGAAACTTTTGTTTACTACCTTAGTCTGCCCATCTGTCTGAGGGTGATAAGATGAGATGAAGGAAAATTATGTCTCCATATTCTTCCACAACTTCCTCCAAAAGTGACCAACAAATTTTGTGTCTCTATCCGAGACAATGCTCCTGGGTAGGCCGTGAAGTTTCACAACTTCCTTGAAAAAACGATTTTCCACGTGCATTATGTCACTGGTCTTATGGCATGGGATGAAATGTGCCATCTTTGAAAACCTGTCCACTACCAAAAATATGGAATCAAACCCCCTTTGTGTTCTCATCAATCCCAACACAAAATCCATGCTTATTTCATCTCAAGGCCTCTCTGGTATTGGCAATGGCTGATACAATCCCGTGTTCTACCTTTTCCCCTTTGTGTGTTGTAAGATTCTACATCTATTCACAAATTTTATCACCTCTGTCCTCATACCTGACCAATAGTATGAACTACTCAACCGTGCAAACATTTTATCATGGATGAAATGTCCAACCAATCATCCACTATGCTTCTCCTTCAAAAGATTGTCCCTCATTGAGCATCTTGGTATGCACAACTGATTTCCTCTAAACAACAATCCTTCCTAAACCATGTATTCTGTCCAATGACTTCTATCTCTCAGCACAGGGTTTATACATGCTTCATATGCCTCCTTGAAGTCTATATCGTCACAATACATTTTCTTAAGGTGTTCAAACCCCAAGGTCTTCACCTTAAATTCCTGCAGAATTAAACATCTCTTGCTTAATGCATCAACAACCTTGTTAGCACTCCCAACAATATGTTTTATAACAAAAGTAAAATTTTTCGTAAATTCAACCCATTTCGCATGCCTCTAATTCAATATTTCTTGTCTGGTTATGAGTTGTAGAGCTTGGTTATCACTATATAAGAAAAATTCTCGTGGGACAAGATAATGCCTTCATTTCTTCAGGGCTTGAATTATGGCATAAAACTCTTTGTCATACATGGAGTATTTCCTCTTAGTCTCATTCAAATTTATAGGCAACATGTTTGTTATCCTAACTCAAAACTTCTCCTATTGCAACTCCACTTGCATCACATCTTACCTGAAATGTCTTTTCAAAATTTGGAAAGACCAAAATTGGTTGTTCTGTTATCTTCTCCTTCAGTATATTGAAGATCCTTTTGGCCTCCTTTGTCCATTTGAATGACTTGTGCCTTTTCTTCACTGTATCCATCATTGGTGCACAAATCCCACTGAAGTCTCTAATGAACTTCCTATAGAAACTCACCAATCCATGGAAGTTGCTGACCTCGAACATGATCCTTCGTGACGACCATTCTCTGATCGCTTTCATCTTATATGGATCCATCTTTAGTTCATTTGAAGAGATCACAAAACCCAAATAAATGAGTTATGTTTTCATGGAGGACTTCTTCAGTTTTATCAACAACTCCTCCTATTGTAGCCTCCTCATCACTAACGTTAGGTGCCTCAATGCAATATAACAGATATAAAAAGTATGCAGAACATAAATGAAATGCTAGAAATGGTAGAATAATAGTAATATAACTAGCATAATCTCCAAAATAAAACAGAAATGATATAAGAACAACAACAGAAATAACACTTTGATTCAGAAAGCAATGCTCACAGGCCTCTTCGAGGGGGAAACCTCCAGTCGCACAATGCTCTATTACAATAATCTTCAAGATAGGGTTTTCATACCCTCGACCCTTATTTATACTAAATATGTTTATTAAGAGAAACATCTAGAGGAAGATCCTTCTAGAAGCGGAAGCTTCTATTAGGTCTTCTTACATCTGCTTTATTCTATTTTATTGAAAAGCATTATTAATATTGACCTTTATTACATACAAATATATTGATCTACCTATGTGCGGGTTAGGACCCTAACATGTCCGCCCCCTTAAAAATAACCTTGTCCTCAAGGCTTGAGATGTGGAAACTGCTGCAGAATGGTAGTTGGTTCCCAAGTGGCATCTACTGGAGTCATATCTTTCCACTGGACTAGCACTTCCTTGATGGTTCTTTGATGCAGGCGATGCTCATGCTGGTCCAAGAATGCTTCTGGCTGTATCCAAATGGATCCTTCTTCAGCTAACTCTAGAAGTTTGGTTTGAAATTTGTACCTAGTTCCAATCACCTTCTTTAATCATGAAACATGAAAAACAGGATGTAGCTTCAACTGACTGGGCAGAGCTAATTGATAGGAGACATTCCCCACATTCTTGAGAACTGTATAAGGACCATAAAATTTGGGCGCTAGCTTCTGGCAATGCTCGGCCTTGAGGGAAGTTTGCTTGTATGGTTGCAGTCGCAGAAACACCTAATCCCCTTCTGCAAGTTGATGTTCAGAGCGACCTTGATCTGCTTGTTGCTTCATTCAATTCTGTGCCATGACCAAGTTCTCTTTAAGGTTACAAAGAATATCCTCTCAAACTGTAAGTGTTTGGTCAACTGCCTGGACCTTTGAGGTACCCGGTAAGTATGAGAGAACTGAAGGTGGATTCTATCCATATACTTCTTCAAAACGAGTCATGCATGTAGTTGTATGGTAGGAAGTGTTGTACTACCATTCATCTAGGGGTAACCATTAAGCCCACTAATGTTGCTTCTTAAAGGAAAAACACCTCAAATATGTTTCCAAACACTTGTTGACAACTTTCGTTTGACCATTAGTCTAGGGATGATAAGTTGTGCTGAGATGCAATTTGGTTCCCTATAGCTTAAATAGTTCTTGCCAAAAATTTCTTGTGAAAGTTGGGTCACAATCAGAAACAATAGAGTGCGGCATGCCATGAAGCTTGAAGACCTGGTCCATGAAAATTTGAGCCACCGTGGATGCAGTAAATGGGTGTTGAAGAGCGCAAAAATGAGCATACGTGGAAAGGTGATACACAACCACCATTACAACTGATTTATTCCTCGATTTGGGTAAGCCAATAATAAAATCCATAGAGATATCCTTCCAAGTAGCAGGTGGAATTGGAAGCGGTTGTAGTGTGCCTAGAGATTTGATTGTTTCTCCCTTTTTGTGTTGACATGCTTCACATTCAACGACAAAATTACAGATGTATTGTTTCATACCATCCCAAAAAAATGAATGTTTGACCCTGTCATAGGTTTTGGTGAACCCTAAGTGCCCCGCTGTGGGTGTAGCATGAAGCTCAGAAAGTATCGTGGATTAAAGCTTTGATTGTTTACTTAAATACAAACGACCTTTGTATTGTAGATCATCTTAGAGCCAAGAGTACCTTGGGGGAGCCGAAGCATTGGTCTACAATTGTTGGATCAGATGTGAACTTTTGGGATCTTGTAGCCATTCTTGGCGCACAGCTTGGAGCCAATTGGGTACAATGAAGGAAAGAGAAGAAAGGGATCCTTCTTCTTCATATTTTCGGGACAGTGCATCCACCACTACATTGTCTTTTCCCTTGTTGTAAATGATCTCATAATCATATCCAAAGATCTTAGTCACCCATTTTTGTTTCTCTAGGGAGGAAATGCGTTGTTCTAGAAAGTACTTGAGGCTTTGATGGTCTGTCTTAATTTGGAAGTGTTTCCCCAAGAGATAAGGATGCGACAAATCAACAACATGAAGAATAGCCAACATTTCCTTTTCATAAATGGGTTTTCCTAGATTCCTTTCAGACAATTGCTTGCTAGTGAAGGCCAAAGGTCGACCCTCTTGCATAAGGACAACGCTAATTCCTTTCCCTGATGCCTCACATTCCAACACAAAGGTCTTTGTGAAATCAGGAAGGGCCAGAACCGAAGTGATGCACATGGCCTTCTTCAAGGTTTGAAAATATTGAGCAGCGACTGGAGTCCAAGTGAAATAGTTCTTTTTGAGGAGAGTAGTGAGAGGTGTTGCAATATTTCCGTAGTTCTTAACAAACTTGCAATAATACCCTGTTAAGCCCAGAAATCCACACAAGATTTTGAGAGTCTTTGGGTGCGTCCAGTCTTGCATAGCTTCAATCTTTTTCAGATCCACCCTGACGCCATCCTTTCCAACCAGATGACCCAAGTATTCTACTTCTGAGGCACCAAAAGCACATTGAGACTATTTCAGGAAAAGTTGGTGCTGAGAGAGTAGATGGAGAACTTGATCCACCTGAGTAAGATGGTTTTTCCAGGTTTTTTTTATAGATGAGGATATCATCAAAGAAAACTAAGACAAAATGACAAAGAAAGGGATGGAAGACATGCTTCACAAGGCTTTGGAAGGTGGTGGGGGCATTTGTAGCGCCCCTTTTCTGGCTACTATGGCTTAATCGCTCTTAAAAGGAAAATTTAAGACCACTCTATACATAACTCATACAGGTATTATAATCCCATTCATTTAAACAAATAAACACCTTCTACATAGAGTATTCATATGAGTTACTTCCATAATTAACAATCAATAGCATTTCATACTAATTCATATACACACTGGAAATCATGATAACATAAGAAGTAGAGTCATGCAAAAACATAATTAAAACATAAACAGATACTTATCTTTTTAATAGTGGTAGAATCCACCAACCAAGTGCAGGCCTTCCACGAACCTCATAACCTTAGACCACACTGCTCATCAGCTCAGCAGTGGGTCACCCCCGAGCTGGGACTAAGATCCACCCAAAGACAAGGAATCCTAGGCTAGGCTGAGGTAATAGGGAAAACAACATACAACCACAAGGAAGGAATTCTCTCCAAGGAACCTCCCATACTGACCGCCCATAGACCCTCATTCCCCACATGCTCGTTCCACCCCAGGAGTATACAGCTTCTCTGTCACCCGGATAGTCCTTCGGCTGCTAATCTCCCTTGCCTTGGGTTACAAGAAAAGGCCGCATCAGAAGTCTCCGGGCTCTATGGCAGCTACAAGGTTCCTTCCAAGAGTTCTCTCCTTCCTCTACGCACTCTCTCACCTGGAGGGAGTCGCTCACAGGTCCAACAACCTGGTCTTCCAAATTCAACCACCTCTCTCACCTAGAGAGAGTGTTGTACAAAATGGCCAACAAGCCACACAGGGTCAAACACTACACATCCACCACAATCCACAAGAATCCATACACGAACACCCTAGGGCAGCTCCAGACAGGTGCAATAGTATAACCGGGCTTAGCAAGGATGAGACACTTCTGTTCTCTCAATTTGGAAACATGGAATAGACTCACATTCTGGATTCTCAAGGATGCGTGACGAGTCGTCCACATAGGGGTCAATTCAAACTTCCCGATTTAGAACAGAGAAGGGGTGTAACAACTTTCCAGAACAAACACAGACTCTTTCCCCAAATCCACACAGGCTTCCCGTTTAGAGAATATACACACTAGTTTTCTCAGAGCCAGACATAGACCTTTTGAATCACAGGGACGCACGAAGGTTCTCTGCAGGAGTTGGGTTGGCATTACTATCCAGGGCTCCGTACGCATTCAGACAATCGGGTAGAATGGGGGAGGAACCCTTCTCACGGCTCACCCTGTCCATTTTATTCGCATGTGTCAAGGTTGACACTTGTCACCCATGAAATTGCATGTGTTCCACCAGGATACATCTCCCTTGCATGTTCTCGCCTTTCCAAAAACTTAGGATAAAACATAAAATGCACATGTCTTTTGGGATAATATTAAAATATTATTCCCAGGCTTAAGCCCCCTAGGCTTATCCCCTAGGCTCAACACTTAGCCCCTTTTTCCACCTTCTAGCCCCTAATTCCTTGCCCACCTTATGGATTCTTAGTCCCCCTTCACTCATTCATCGTGGTCGGTCCGCACATGGTGGCGTTTATATTTTATTAATTGTTCTGTGTGATTACATATACAACAACAGGCCCCTAGCCTTCAACACTCAGGCTCCCTAGCCTAACAAACACATAAGCCTCCAGCTTATAAAAACTTGGCTCACCAGCCTATAAAACATAATTACAATTCATTTTAGAACATGTTTTACAATGGGGCTCGGCCTTGGGGACACTACAATCCCCCTCCCCTTATTTTTGCATTGTCCTTAGTGCAACTTTACACAACATCTGCAAGCTTTTCAAAAATATTCAAAAAGATGTGGGTACTCTGCCCACATAACATCTGCATGCTCCCATGTCGCGTCCTTAGGACTGTACTAGGTCCACTGGACCCTTAGAAGATCCATAGCTCGATTCTGGAGTTGTTTTATTTTCCTGTCCAATATGCACACATGATGCACTTGCAGGACACTTTCTGGTTCCACCTGAATCATATTCCAATCGATTACATGATTAGCATCAGGTATATATATTTCTTAAGTAATGAAATATGAGACACCT
>ML800975.1:357522-430757 GCA_009831015.1 Picea engelmannii | reverse complement strand
ATGAAATATGAGACACCTTAGGTACAGTCATGGATGCAGTAATGCAACCATATATGCAATGTATATGTATGTATATACAAACAAATTCAATAACATTAAAACTGTATACAACATACACAACATAGAATAAATAGAGAATTGTAATTATCTTTTGATTGAGAGACCTTCCACCGCAGAGCAGAGCTATGACTCCATTGGGCAATGGCTTCCAAAGATAGCCATGGTCGACAATCCTTATCCACGTGGCCTAGGCCAAGGTACCAAACCTCAGCAACACTCCAACCATTCAAACCTCGACAGTACTCCAACCAATGGTCTCTCATTCCCCACATGCCTGTCCACCCAGGAGTATACACCTTCACAAGCACAGTCCATCGGTGCTACACCTCCCTTCCTTGGGCTTGGCAACATGCCGGACTGGAAGTCTTAGAGCACCGTGGCTCCAGGAGTTCCAACTGCCTTCAAAGGTTTCCAAGTAGCATCTTCCCAAGATACTCTTTGTAGCCAACATTTTAACTTTTATCAACATCATCTCATCTGCATCAACCACATGGAGTTATCATGAGAGAACATACAAGAATTCATTTAGGAATTCCAATTAATTTGAAAGAAAATTCAACTTTTATTCCCAAAACATGAGGTCTGGTCTTCCAACTTCAACCACCTCTCTCACCTGGAGAGAGTGTTGTACAAATTGGCCAACAAGACACACAGGGTCAAACACTACACGTCCACCACAATCTATGGGAATCTAGACACGGACACCCCAGGGAAGCTCCAGACAGGTGCAACAGTATAAGCAGGCTTAGCAGGGACGAGACACTTCTGTTCTCTCAATTTGGCAACATGGAATAGACTCACATTATGGATTCTCAAGGATGCGTGACGAGTCATCCATGTAGGGGCCGATTCAGACTTCCCGGTTTAGAACAGAGAAGGGGTGTACCAACTTTCCAGAAAAAACACAGACTCTTTCCCCAAATCCACACAGGCTTCTCGTTCAGGGAATATACACACCATTTTTCTCAGAGCTAGACATAGACCTTTTGAATCACAGAGACGCATGAAGGTTCTCTCCAAGAGTCAGGTTGGTAGTACTATCCAGGGCTCCGTACACATTCAGACAATTGGGTAGAATGGGGGAGGAACCCTTCTCATGTCTCACCCTGGCCATTTTATTTGCATGCGTTAGGGTTGACACTTGTCACCCATGAAACTCATGTGTTCCACCAAGACGCATCTCCCTTGCATGTTCTCCCCTTGCCAGAAACTTAGGATAAAACATAAAATGCACATGTCTTTTGGGATAATATTAAAATATTATTCCCAGGATTAAGCCCCCTAGGCTTAGCCCCTAGGCTCAACACTTAGCCCCTTTTTGCACCTTCCAGCCCCTAATTCCTTGCCCACCTTATGGATGCTTAGTCCCCCTTCACTCATTCATCGTGGTCAGTCTGCACATGGCAGTGTTTATATTTTATTAATTGTTCTATGTGATTACATATACAACAGCATGCCCCTAGCCTTCAACACTCAGGCTCCTTGGCCTAACAAACACATAAGCCTCCAGCTTATAAAAACTTGGCTCACCAGCGTATAAAACATAATTACAATTCATTTCAGAACATGGTTTACAATGGGGCTCGGCCTTGGGGACACTACAACATTACACAAGCAAAAGGGCATGACCAAAAACTCATAGTGGCCCTCATGAGTTCAAAAATTCGTCTTGGGAATGTCTGCCTCTTTCATACGTATCTGGTGATAGCCCAAGTAAAGATCAAGTTTAGTAAAGAATTGGGCGCCACTTAATTCATCTAGGAGGTCATCAATGATAGGAATGGGGAATTTGTATTTAATGATTAGTTTGTTGAGGGCATGAAAGTTAGGACACATTCTCCAAGAACCTTCTTTCTTCAGGACCATGACTATAGGAGAAGAGTAAGGGCTCATACTAGGGCAGATAATGCTTGCATTAAGGAGTTCCTAGACCATTTTCTCAATTTCAGTTTTTTGTGAAAAGGGGTGGCAATATGGATGGATATTGGGAGGAAGGCTTCCGGGTACAAGGGGAATGGAATGATCATGAACATCGCGGGAAGGAGGGAGTTCTTGGGGAGTGGAAAATACCATTTGATGTTTAGCAAGGAGGGCTTGGAGGTCTTGTGGCACCGGGGGTGTCTATGTTGCTTGTATGGCATGGAGTTGGGAAATGACACTAGAATGACCTTTCTTGATCAGATTTTCCATGCGATGGGAACTAATGACCTCAGGTGAACCAATAGTGATGCCTTGGAATTTATATTAGTGGCCTTCCTGGTCGAATTTCATGGTTAATGCCTTAAAATCCATGAGAATGGGACCCAAAGTTCTTATCTAGTCTGCACCCAACACATTGTCACAACCAGCTATGTCGATAGCAAAAATATGGGATTTAAGGTGGTAGTCATCGATTTGGAGACCGACATTTTCACAATGCCCTCCACATTTCATGGAAACACCATTGGCAATCATGATTTGGAAATTGTTGACATCATGGATGTAGCAATGAGTTTCTTGGGAAATGCAGCGATGGATAAAATTATGGGTGCTTCCACTATCAACCATAATGATGACCTTCCGATGCTTGATGTAACTGATTAACTTGAGGGTTTAGGGAGTGGAGAAGCTAATGAGAGCATTGAGAGAAATGAAGGGTTCTACTTCGGGAGGGTCTGAGGGAGGGGTTATGTCAGTGATTTCAGGTGACTCAGACACAAGGGGAGTTTCAACATCCTCTTCCAAAATATCCTTAAAGATGGCCATAAAAATCTTTTGTTCCTTACACTTGTGGCCCGTGAAATATTTTTCCTCACAATTATAACAAATGCCCTTGAGTTGGCGTTCAACCATTTCAGCTCTAGTCAATTTTTGGATCTTTAATGGGGTGGACAGAGTAGTGGGAGTTATGGGTTTAGGGCGAGGGATAAAGGAGGGTTTTCTGTTTTGAGAGGATACAACCTGTTGTGCTTCTTTAGCTCTTTTAGTAGCCTCCATCCAACTCGAGGGTTGATCCATGAGGACATGGGCCCAAATCTCCTCCTTGAGTCCACTGATAAAACACTCTCGAAGGAAAGCATCAGTCATGCCCTCTGTTCAAAAAGAAAGGCGCTCAAAGGGAACTATGAAGTCTTCTGCTATTCCTGATTGTTTCAACTTTTTCAAATGGACCAAATGGTTGGTGTCTGTGTCAAAGTGTTCATAAATCTTAGTCACAAATTGGATCCAAGTAATATACCCTTGACGAGAATTTTTTCTCTATTGCCACCATTGCCAACGTTCTTGATCTCGGTGGAGAACACCATAATAGAGTTTTTCCAAGTCATCTGTAATGTTGTATAAAGAGAAATAATGTTCCATTTGGGTTACCCAACCAGTGGGGTCTGAGTCATCAAGTTTGGTCACATCCACCCATGGAAGGCATAGGTCACGTTGAAAGTGATGGGGATGAAAGGTATGGGAATGGGAGGAATGTTCACCTTTAGTCTTTGGAGGTGCTTCAGAGAAATGGTCATCTATAGGGATCTTCAGTTTGGTGCAGAGTGATGCAAAGACAGATTCAAGCTAGGTGGTTAGTTCATGTTTGAGTTCCTCCATTGAGGACTGCATGGTTGTATTTATGGTAGCATTGATGGATGAATCGATGGAGGCAACATTAGCACTATGTTGTTTCACTTCTTTTTGGGTTTCGAGGAAACCAGATTGCAAGGTGTTGAAGAGAGATTCTAGGTCTTGGCTACGGGTATGGGCCATGAGGATGGGTGAACTGAAAAGGTGAGGGCGGGGTCAATTTTTTTTTCTGAAAAATGATATCGATGAATGTGATGAGGGTGAAGAGACGAATCCAATGGAATAGGTCTCAAATAATGGTGGAAAAATTTCCATACTTTTTTTTTTTTTTTACACCTGTGGAGTTATACTCCGGTCTGAAGAATACTGCACTGATGAAATCCCCAAATGCTTAACCAGAAAGAAATGTGTATTTACTTGGCAACTCAAACACAGTTGCACGACAAGGGATCTTGTCTGTTTTAATTTGTTTATGTTTCTGTCCCCCAAGGGTTAGGTATTCAAGGGTTCTACAGACAAGGGTTTTCCCTGTGCTATAGTTCTCTGATATATGTGCAGGGTCCAATAGTAGTACTCGACCCAATATCTCAGTGCACTAACTAAGGAGGATATACCGTACCCTTAGTTGCACTACCCGACTACCCAGATACTAGAGAGTATCTTCCCAAGTGTTGTTCTCAGTGACACTATAGCAGTCTGACGGTTGATAGGTTTATCTAAAGAGGGCTTCAGGAAATCTAGGCCAATCCATACACAGGTGTTGTCTGATGCGCTACCACTTGAAGGGGTACCAATAGGGGTTACAAGGGTGGCCAATAGATGTGAATTTAAGAACCACTTGTATTTCCTGCATGTATGAATCCCTCAACCACAGGTTTATGCACGTAATGACAAATCTCTGTGGCTTAAAGATGCTAGAATACGTCTCTACCCTGAAGAAAAAAAATTCCCACAATTTCTGCCAAGGAAAGTGCTCTGATACCACTTGCAATATACCAGATATAAAAAGTATGCATAAGAGAAATGAAATGCTAGAAATGGCAGAATAACAGTAATATAACCAGCATAATCTCCACAATAATAGAGAAATGATATAACAACAACAACAAAAATAGCACTTTGATTTAGAAAGCAATGTTCATAGGCCTCTTCAAGGGGGCAACCTCCAATCGAACAGTGCTCTGTTACAATAATCTTCAAGCTAGGGTTTTCATACCGTCGACCCTTATTTATACTAAATATGTCTATTCAGGGAAGCATCTAGAGGAAGATCCTTCTAGAAGCAAAAGCTTCTATTAGGTCTTCTTACATCCGCTTTATTCTATTTTATTGAAAGGCCTTATTAATATGGACCTTTATTACATCCAAATATATTGATCTACCTATGTGCGGGTTAGGACCCTAACACTCAAATGCTCCTTCTTAGTCCTTCTAAAGATCAGTATATCGTCCAGATATACCACAATGAATTTGCTAATGAAATCTTTCAGAATTTCATTCATTAGCCTCATAAAAGTGCTCGAGGCATTTGTTAATCCAAATGGCATAACTAGCCACTCATACAGACCTTGTTTGTCTTAAAGGATGTTTTCCATTCATCACCTTCTCTCATCCTGATATGGTGATATCTGCTTTTCATATCTATCTTAGAAAATAAATTTGCTCCACTTAAGAAATCCATTAAATCATCCATTCTTAGTAAAGGAAATCTGTACCTGATGGTGATCTTGTTGATGGCCCTCGAGTCTATGCACATTATCCATCCTCCATATTTCTTTGGGATCAACATAATTGGTATTGCACATGGGCTCAAACTCTCTCTGACCAAACCCTTATCCAACAACTCTTGGACTTGGTTCTTCACCTCCTCATTCTCTCGAGGTGTTAATATATATGCTTCTTTGTTCAACAAACTTAATCCTAGTATCAAGTCGATATCATGATTGATACTCCTGATGGGTGACAATGAGTTTAGCAACTCATCCACCACTATATCAACAACATTATCCAATGGTTCCTGAACTTCTTTAGGCAAATCATCCATTGATGTACTTGTAAGGATAACTTTGGGTTTCCTTACCACAACAAACTTCATCTCCTACTCTTCTTTGACCTCTTTCAGGAGTTCTTCCCCACTCATGAGAAGTATGCTAGTGTTGGCTACTTATTTCACTCTTTTCTCCTCTATTGGCAACAACATATGTGTTCTACCATTCTTCTCCAATGTATATGTATTTTTCCTCCTATCATGAATGACGTTTCAGTCAACTGCCATGGTCTTCCCAATAGAATATGGCATACATCCATGGGAATTACATCACATAAGATTTTATTTTTATAACCTCCTATTTTAATCTCAACCAAGCATCATTTAGTAATCATTACCTGGTGTCCTTTTTGAAACCATGAGACCTTGTATGGATTTGGATGTGCAACTGTCTTCAACTCCAATTTCTCCACCATCTCTGTGGATACTAGGTTGTCAGTGCTCCCACTATCAATGACCACCTTGCAAACTTTATCCTTAGTCTTGCAAGCTATCCTTAAGAGACTGTTTCTTTGCACTGGCTTTTCAATTTCTGCATCTGGTTTTAAGAGAACTTTTCTCAACATCAGGGATGCTCCATCCTTTGCTCCCTCTGCTTCAACATCTCTTCACTGTGCTTCTGAAATGTGAGCTTCTCCTCCTTCCTTCTTCTTCTTGGGGCATTCCCAAGACATGTGTCCTATCTTTCCACAGGTATAACACCTTACGCCTCCTCTGCCTCTTCCTTTAGAAGAGTTCCTTCCACCATCTTGTCTTCCTCAGGAACTTCCTCCTCATTTCGAGTGATTGTGTGTTTTCTTAGCCTCATCCTTATACTTGTTCTCTCTGTCATGGGTAACTCCCTTGTTTTTGGTTGGACCTAGGCTCTTACCTCTTCCTCACTAGTTTATCTTTCTGGCCAGCTTCTCCTCTGCTTTCAATGCAAGTTGATAAGCATCCTCCATGGTCCTAACTAACATCATGATGAGTTTGTTTTGGATTTCATATCTCAAGACATTTATGTATCTAGCAACTCTTTATTCATCTCTCCCTTTGTCCAGTTCTGATATTCAACCGATAGAACTCCTTAGTGTACTCCTTAACTGTTATCACTTTCTGTCTCAGGTTCTATAGCTTCTTGAACAGGTTGATCTGATAGTCCTTGGGTATGAACTTAGCCTTCAACTTGGCTACCATTCTGTCCCAACTCTTTATCCTCTGCTTTCCTTTACTTCTCCTCTCAGCCTATAGTTCGTCCCACCATAGCGCTGCATGCCCTTTTAGCCTGGTGATTGCCTGCTTCTCCTTCTTCTCCTCACCGACATATTCATAGTCGAAGTGTTTTTCCATGGATCATATCCAATCTAATAGTTCTTCAACATATAGATTTCCCTCATACATGGGAACCTCTATCTTAGCTCTGCCTCCCAACCTGGCAACCGCTCTCAACAAACGTTCTTTTGCAGCCTCTTCTCTTGCGGCTTCTTCAACCTCAACCTCTTCACTTTATGCATTACTGACGTCTCCAACATTAGGTGCTCTTCTCTGCACTGCTTCCATTGTTTCCAATCTAGTGTGAAGTTCTCGCATCTCCTTCTCTACAGCACAGTTGTCTAAAGGTGCCTTTCCTCGTCTCATTGACGGCATCATGTTGACTACTTGTCACACATAGAGTACAACTCCGATTTCTCTTTCTCTTTCTCTTTCGCCTAAAGTCTACAGACAAAGAACAATCACCTTTGATACCACTTGATGGAGACCCCCTATCCCTCCTAAGGGTTGCGTGACCTCCCAGTTAGGATCTCTGATTTTGGAGCCAAAACGACTCTCCTAGTTCTAAACTAGGACCTCTATCTCCAAGCCCACAGGCCCTTGTTTGTGTTTTTCCCACACAAACCAACACTAGTCGCGAGCCCTCTCCATGTGACTACAGGCACGACCACAGACTTAACATAAAAGGCATGTCGCATTTCATGACTCTGGGGTTTCTGATACCATGATTCCTTGGCTCCTCTAAGTCCTGAATGTCGAAATCGCGATGACACGGGATCTATGTCCTAGATATCCCCTTGGCCGACAATTGTGATCACTTCGGCGTTTCTCATTTCACGACTTCTCTCTTCATGAAGTTCGTTCACTCCTCCTAGTCGTCGAAATGCTGAAACACTCCCTCGCTACAGATCAACGACCCTAATCCTATGAAGATTCGACGACCCTGATCCTATGAAGATTCGACGACCCTGATCTTGTTAGGATTTCATGGATCGAGAGTCCCGGAATGTTGTCCCTTCGTACTCCTGATTCCTGAATTCACAACGGAAATCGATGGCCCTCAGCCCCTAAAGGTCTAACGGTCCAGATCTTATTCTCGCGAATCGTGATTTCGCGTCTCGGGGTTTTGGAAATCAAGGACCTCTTTTCTTCCAACTCGCGATAACTGATATCACGAAATGGACCAATGGTCCAGATCTATTGGGGATCGACGACTGCTATGCCTCCTGAGTTTTGGGCGTTGAAAGGCCCTCGTCGTTAACCTTCTCATAGTTCCACTTGATCTGACGGCTCGTGGGATGTCAACATTTCCTCCTCAAGGCTCTTTACCATCCGTTCAAGTCTTCGTGGGTTTTCCCTCCTAGACATACACACCGTTAACGCTTGCACACTTGTCTCGAATCAGATGACCATTGATTATCCACCATGATCTGATGGTCAATAATGCTCCTACTCCTGAGATTTTAGCCTCTCAGACTTAGAAAGTTTTCTAATTCATCGAAGGTTTCGACCTCCGTTTCTCCCGGGAAAGGGTTCCTGGATCTCGATAACACTTATCTGAGGTGCTATTCTTCCCGAGATTTTCCTTGTGGAGACTTTGATTTCCCACGCACTCCTTGCATTTAGGGGATCTCGATAACTCAGATCCAAGGGATTTCTCACAGAGAAAATCCTCTCCTAATCTCCTGGCATTCCTCTTTGGCTGGATGCACACCTTACAGAGCTTCAAATGAAGAGAAACAATTGAAAATGAAAAACTAACGTTCACAGTTCCATCCTGCCCTATAGAGATTCATTCACTTGCTCATAAAAAAAACCATAAATGACAGGAAAATACAAACACTGTTGACCCACCATACTGTTGGATCAATTTTCCTTCTGTTATATTCACAAGTGCCAAAATGGCTACAAAATACTTTCAATTTACAATCATTGAAAACTGGGATCTCCTGGTAACTTGCAGTTCTCTTACAACTACTCTCCCTCTATATTGCAGCTAACCCTATCTGGGCGTACCAAAACTCTATTTAATTCCAAAAAAAATTTAGGGTTTCCCCTGCCTACTTATCTACTCTAAAAACTAAATCTACTGGCTATCTTAGACCAGTCTCAATCCAGAGCCGTAATGGAAACTCTTGCTCCGCTTGCGACTTTCAAAATGTACCTCAAAGGGTAAATTTCGGCACTGGTTCAAGCGTGCCTCCAAAGGTAAATTCCAGTGCTGAGTTAAGGAGGATTTCAAAATCGGCTGCAACTACCAATGTTGAAGTTCGTTGAAGTTCTGGAGGAACTCCCACGTGCTGAGTGGTCCTGCTTCTGCGCGCTTGCCAACTATGCTCATGCATCAACACTCATTGTAATTCATTGATATGGGAGAAAGTCAACCATTAACTTTACTCCATTACTCCATATATGTTGGATTCAATGAATCTGCAATGAGATCAGGATTGTGGATGGAACTATTTTAGCATAACTCTGATCAAGAAGTCTTAAAACTGAGATTAATAAAACTCAGTGAATTGAAACTGTAAAATAATCCTAAATTTCGTTAAAAAACCAAATGGTGGTTGATGCATTAACCAAGCTATTGGGAAGGTACGAGTTCACATTTTGTAAAAACGGTTATGGATTAACTCTGGTAATCTATAAATTTGCATGGGCATCATCCAAGATGAATTCTGGTAAGTCTGATAAGCTATAAATTTGCATGGGCATCATCCTTTTGGATGAATTCTGGTAAGCTATAAATTTGCATGGCCATCATCCTTTTGTTCCAAGTTTTATTTTAGGGATATTCCAAGTTATTTTTGGGATGTATTTAACACTGTGGGTTAAGTGGAAGTGTTAAACATTTATTTTGGATGTATTTAACACTGTGGGTTAAGTGGAAGAATTAAACATTTATCGTTTGGGATGTATTTAACATTGTGGGTTAAGTGGAAGTGTTAAACATTTATTTTGGTTGTATTTAACACTGTRGGTTAAGAGGAAGAATTAAACATTTATCGTGTGGGAAAACTGATTAAGTTTATAGAGTTGCTCAGAGTATATTCTGCACGTATGTTTGGGTCATTGWATGGTCTGGGCATATAGGTGTATCTGCCTTATGTCCTTTCTAATTTGTATCAAGAACATCCAGAAAGAAATACATGCAAGAACATCCAGAAAGAAATACATGCACCCATTAGCATAATAATTCTGTTCTTATTTATTAAATCTACTAACACAATAATTATAAATATATATTTCCATGTACAACCAACAACAGTTACCTATTATTATAATTATGTAGATATAGATCCATGCAGGAAGTTTGTGTTTCTATCACTGAGAGGAGTACTTTTACTCCTGCAATTTGTGTTTCTGTGCTCTAAATCTTCAATGAATCACATATTATAGATTGAAAATAAACCATTCGCATTGTCTAATACCTTTACTGCACTTATAATGGTTCAAATAGAAATAAAAATTACGAGAATGTGTGGAGGATTCTGTACCCAACCAATAATACTCACTAATGGTTTATCTCGTTAAATTCATATGTATCATATATCGAAAACAGCCAGGAATTCCATGTTTGGGCTCGAAAAAGCCAAAGAGTAGCAGCTTAAACATGCATTTTACAAATTTACACAATGTTAATTCCCGTTAGCTCAGTGTAAACCGACTGCAAGAGCTGACCCATAAGTGCCAGATGGTCTTGGCGAGGGCCAGTTATAAACTCTACCAGGTTATCTAATGCTTCATTTCTTTTGAATGTGGCACTTCCTAGACGGTTTTGAAGGGCTACATAAAGTTGCAATGGCATCGGTTGCCCTTCCTCTTGAATCACAGTTTGGACTCGTTGATACAACTCGGGGGACCAGTCGTCAATAATTACATAAATATAGTCATCAACTTCGTCGTCGTCTCTATCTGCATCTGGAAAACCCTCGTTTCCTCCCTGTTGCGGAAAGCGTTGCTCCAAAGTTTGAATGAATTTTTTAAGGAGGATCTCCTCCCCAAAGAAACGAAGGAAATTCTTCCACGAGTCCGCCGTCTGCTCCGCCATTTTCACTGGGCTAAATAACCAGCAAGCGGGATATCTTCTTCCTTTATCGCACAGTGCATTTATATATCTACAAATCTCAGAATACCTCGATTTTAGAGCGAGTATCTTGACCTTCCACATGCCCTAGCGAGCCTCCTGACCTTCTACCTGGCCAACCTGTTATCGAGGGTTTATGATCTTGATAATTGTAGTAGAGCAAAGCTAAGTTGGTTGATGCGCCTCTTTTGGTTATACACTTGGGATAAATATCCAAATCCTTTGGATTCAGATTTCATTAACGAAATCAAAATCATTTATTATAAATTATTATTCGTACTTTATTATCAATTATTATTTGTATTTTAATATTTAAAGATATTTTTAAATAGGTTTATCATTATATGAAAGGATAAGAATTAACAAATTTGAATTTATAAATTTTAAATATATATATTTTTTGAAAAAAATATTATATCATTCCATGAAAAATATGTCATCTTTGGGACATTAAAATGGTAGAAGAAGAAAAACACTTCATCTTAGATTTCCTATTACCAAATTAGATCCCAATTTACAGATCTTCCTAAGGTCCTAATGTTGAGATTTTATGTAATTTCAGAAGTTGTTCCTAAGTGTAATTGTGAAAGAGTTTATTGATAAGTCATGTCTTTTAGGTCTTTTAGAATCGAGTCATTATGATCACTCATTGAATATAAGTACAAGAGAGTAATACACACTTATCTAGGATGCTATTCTTGGTTTGTGTCTAGGTCTCTTTGGTATTGATTTCGTGAAAGAGCATTGTATGACATTGTGCATGTTGGAGGAATCTATACAAAGGAAAGTTTGCAGGGTTTTCTCCCCCTTGAGGGTTTCCCTAAGGATATATTTTATTGTTATGTGGATATCTATCTTTCACTTGCGATCCTTTTGCATATTAAATAATAATAAAAGAATATAATACTTTAACTATTAGAAAAACATTAAAATTCAACATGGTATCGCAACAAGCCTAGAAAAGAAGATTTTTTGTAGATTTTTGGATGTATTTTGGCAAATTGACTTCACCTTCCAAGGAAAGATGACTACCAACACCAAAATTGACGAGAAGCTGGAAGGAGTAGAAAAATTCAGAGCATGGAAGTACAAAGTAGGCCTCCTTCTCGATGAACATGATTTAGAAAGATTTCCTGAGGAGGAAGTTCGAGAACCAGAGGAAGATGAGGCCAAGGAAAAACATAAAAAGAACCAGGCCATGGCTAAGAGGATTATTCCATACTCAATCAAGGATCATATTATCCATCATGTTTCTCCATTAAAATCTATGAAGAAGATGATGGATGCATTGACTCAACTATTTGAAGGAAAAAAAATCAACAAAAGGATGACAATGAAGACCGAGATGAGGAATGTGAAGCTTCAAGATTTAGAGTCCATTCACTCTTACTTCTCGAGAGTGAAATGGATCAAGGAACATATTGAAGCTATTGGAGACACTGTTGGTGAAGCAGAAATGGTGATGACTACCTTGAATGGTCTCCCAAGGTCATGGGACTCATTCATTCAAGGAATATGGTCAAGGAGGAAGCTAATCAAGTCTAGTAGATTATGGGAAGATTGCTCTCAAGAGGAAGCAAGGCTGGTAGCAAGAGAAGAGAAATTAAGGGATGATGATCAAGCTTTAATTTCTCAGACAAGGAAAGGAAAGAGTAAGAAGGAACCCTCATCCCCAAAGAAATCTCAAAATTCGAAGAAGAATCGAAGAGACTATTCAAATGTGATGTGTTTCTATTGCGAAAATTTGGGACACATTGTAAAATTTTGTCCCCTTATTCTTAAACTAAAGAAACGGAAAAGATGAATCATTCTCATGCCGTTGAAGATGATGAACCACCAAAGAAAATTGCAAGTTAAGATGATTCAAGTGATGACAACTACATCCTAATATCATCTCTCACATGAACAATCACCCCTGGAAATGATACTTGGTTGGTGGATACCAATACTTCTAAGCACATGATAAGGTATAAAGGCTCTCTGTAAAACATAACTCATAAAGAATCACCTCATAATGTGAAGTTGGGTGATGATTATTAGTATCCGATCAAAGGAGTATGAGAGGCCTCCTACAAACTAGATTCCAGGAAGGAAATGAGGATGAAGGATGTGTTTTATTTATGAGGTTTGAAGAAGAACCCTATCTCGATTTCAAGATTGGATGGGAAGGGTTTCAGGGTTGCATTTGTAGATGGAGAAGTTCTCATGTGGCCAAAAGGAAAGACGTTTGATGATGTAGTTGTTATCGATGTCCAAGAAGGAGGAATGTATAAACTAAAGGGATGCTCAGATTCATCATTGATTCACGACAATGTGAATTCAAGTGAGCTATGGCATAGGATATTTTCCCACCTATGCTACAACGATTTACCAATCATGAGAAAGATGGTAACATGACTACCAGAGATTCAGGTGAATCCAAATGGCGTGTGCAAAGTTTTTGCACAAGGAAAGAATGTGAAGAACCCCTTTCCAAGCAATGATACCAGAGCCAAAGGAGTCTTGGATATTGTACACTTGGTCATATGTAGATAGATGTCAACAACATCGCTCAATAGATACATATATAATGTATCTTTTATTGATGACTACTCACGCAAAACTTGGATTTACTTTTTAAAGTCAAAAGGTGAAGTATTTGGTAAGTTCAAGGAATTCAAGGCACTAGTAGAAAACCTAACAGAAAGGAAGACAAAGACACTGAGATCGAAAAATGGAGGAGAATTCACCTCAGGTGAATTCTTAGATTTATGCAAAGAAGTTGGGATTAAAAGGGAGCTCTCTACTCCCTATAATATGCAACAAAATGGATTGGTAAAGAGAAAGAATCAGACAATTATGGAAGCAGTGAAGGCCATGATCCATGATCAAGATTTACCTATGTATCTATGGGAAAAAACTATGATGACAACTATGTATGTGTAGAATAGAAGTCCCCATCGAGTTCTTGAAGATAGGACACTAGAGGAAATGATTTCAGGAGATAAGCCAAAGGTCAGCCACTTGAGGATATTTTGTTGTCATGTATATGTGGATGTCCAGAAGGACAAAAGAAAACAGTTGGACCCATTTGGAAATAAAGGTACATTTTTTGGGTACAATGACACATCGAAGGCCTACAAAGTATACATTCCCGATCACCAGAAGATTGATATTAGTAGGTATGTCACCTTTGACGAGGATGTATCTTTTTGTAAGTTAAATAAGGGTCGTGTATAGGAATCCCATGATGAAGAGATTGGAGTTCCTAGAGTCACGATGACAAGAGAAGTGGAAGCAAAGGAATCCATTACTGCGGATCACGATATGGCCAAAACACAGAGGCCTATGGAGAAGCCTACACAAAAGAGAAGACCACTTTGGGAACAAGAGGCCATAACATATGCATAGAGATATGGTGCCCAATATGGATCATCTAGGAAAGTCAAGAAACCAAAACTCTATCTCGACTATGTGGAAATATTGTGTTTTATCATTGATGTAGATCCTACTAGCTACGAAGAAGCTACATGAAAGAAAGAATGGAAGCATACCATGGTCGAGCAACACCACTCAATAATGAAGAATGATGTTTGGGATGTGGTTCCCAGACCCAAGGAAAAATCAATTTTGAGCTTTAAGTGGATATTCAAGACCAAACATGCTACAGATGGAAGCATTGAGAAATACAAGACTAGATTTGTAGCACGCAGATTTTCTCAGAATGAAGGAATTGACTATGAGGAGACTTTTGATCATGTGGTAAGATATACTTTAATAAGGGTTGTTCTTTCAATAAATATTGTAATGAAAGGGAAGGTTTATCAGATGGACATGAGGAAAAAAAATTTGAATGGGATAATAGAGGAAGAGGTCTATGTAGAACAACCACAAGGATTCAAGACACATGATAGGGAGATGCATGTGTGCAGGTTAAATAAGGAATTATATGGATTGAAGTAGTTACTAAGAGCATGGTATGGTTGGATTGATTGTTTTCGGATGAGCTTGGGATTTACCAAGAACAATGAAGATTATAACCTTTACTTCAAGGTTGAGGATGATGAACCAATGATATTACTAATGTATGTTGATGACCTATTCTTGACAGGAGTGGAGAAGCTTATCACTGAGTGTAAGAGAAAACTCGATGCATAGTTCGAAATGAAAGACCTAGGTTTTATGCACTACGTTTTGGGTCTAGAGGTATGGCAGAGGAAGAATGAGATCTTCTTAAATCATGGAAAATATGTTATGGAGATCGTGAATAGGTTCAAGATGTTGGACTGTAAACCGATGGCTACACCGATGGAAAAAAATATGAATTTGTTGGATGATATGACTCTATAGGTTGTGGATGGTACATTATACAAGAAAATTATTGGATCGTTGATGTATTTGATGAATACACGACTAGGTATATGTTTTGTTGTGAACACCCTGAGTTAGTACATGGTTGACCCCATACGTGTTCACCTGATTGCAATAAAACATGTGATGAGGTACCTTAAAGGTATAATTGATTATGATATCAAGTATGTTGCAGACAATGAGATCAATCTACTTGGATATTCAGATTCAGATTGGGTTGGTATTGTTGCATACCGAAAAAATACATTAGGATGTTGCTTCACTTTTGGATCTAGTATGATTTCATGGATCAATAAGAATCACTCATGTGTAGCACTTAGTATGACTGGGCCAAAGTATGTGGCAACATGTGAAACAAGTTGCGAAGCAGTGTGGGTTTTGAAATTGTTGACTGGATTATTTGATATTGCGATGGAGGCGACTTGTATCTTGTGTGACAACCCGAGTTGTATAAAGTTGTGGGAGAACCTAGTGTTTCATGATAAGTTGAAGAATATGAAAATCATGTATCACTGTATCATGGATATGGTCCATAAGGGAGCATTGAGGCTCCAATATGTGGCAAGCGATGAGCATGTTGCAGATGTTCTGACAAAGCCACTGTCAAGGACAAAGTTCGAGTACTTCAGGGACAAGATCATCGTAGTCCCTCTTCAGAGGGAGTGATGGCTTCAGATGTTATCGCAGGGTAGTGGATGTCATGATGAAATTTTGTATCTATTGGAGAGCTACCCATTGACCCTTGATGCATGTTGAAGATACAAGGTACAAGTGTTATCGAAGGGTTCTAGATTTCATTCATAATAGATCTAAGTTTTCTGTGGGAAACTGGATAGTCTCGTGATGACATGTTGTAGCTATTAGAGAGCTACCCACCGAACCTATATGCATGATGTGAAGTCACTATGGATTTCCTGTGATGTATAGATTCGCATGTCCAACATTCAATGGTCATGAGCTCGTGTGGATGGAGACATTGTTAGAGTCTGTGCCAGATAGAATACCTTCCTCATTAAGAGGGAGTGTTGCGATTCTATGTAATTTCAGAAGTTATTCTTAAGTGTAATTGTATTGGTTATTCATAAGTGTAATAGTCAAAGGGTTTATTGATAATTCATGTCTTTTAGGTCGTTTAAAGTATAAATAGAGGTTATATTGAGTAATTTTGATCACTCATTGAATATAAGTACAACATAGTAGTACACACTTATCTAGGAGGCTATTCTTTGTTCATTTTTGGGTCTCCTTGGTCTTGATTTCATGAAAGAGAATTGTATGACATTTTACACGTTGGAGGAATCTATACTAAGGAAAGTTTGCAGGGTTTTGTCCCCCTTTAGGGTTTCCCTAAGGATATATCTTATTGTTATATGGATATCTATCTTTTAATTTTGATCCCTTTTCATATTAAACAATAATAAAAGAATATAATACTTTAATTGTTGGAAAAACATAAAAATTGAACACCTAAGTCATCAAAATTATGATGATCTTGGAACAATGTTTTTTGAGTACAGAAATACAATTTTAAATAAATAGAAGTAATCTCTTACTTTATTAAGGTCTGATAACATGCATGTTCATCATCATCATCATCATCAAATCATCATCATAATTTAATAATATTAATTTAATTTTAAGGTATCATCATCATAATTTAATAATAATAATCTAATTTTAAGGTCATAGCCAAGCGAGACACCAAATTGGTGTTTGAGACCCCCTTGTTTTTGGGACAATGGACATCCTCCACACAACGATTTGACTTCTAAAGTCTATGGAGGTGTACATACCCTACCCCCCTCTAGATTTGAACTTGCGACCTCTTATGAGGAAACATATGTTCTTAAATATAATAATAAAAATAAAAAATAAACATGTAATGAAAACAAATTTGAGAGAACATCTATTTCCATCACACAACATAAATTCTTTTAAAACTTCACATTACTTTCAATCTAGAAAAATCAATCTCTTAGTTGTTTAGATTTTATGTCATCTGGTTCAATGTCAATGGGCAACTCATGTGAATCAATATATGTAAAAATCTTATTCAAGATTTAAAAAATATCAGGAATTGTGTATAAAATTTAATCATAATTTATAATGAAATAGATTTATCGAAATTAACAATATGCCAATTTGTAATCACAATGATGGATATTTCGAATACAAAACCATATAATATTTTCCACCCATGCACAAACTAAGACTTATCCTATTCCAAAATGAAGAGAGGACAATATTGAACCAAGGTTAGATAGTGTAGTACACTCGATGAAAAAATGCATCGAATTGAATGGTGATTCAATTCCAACAACTAGAACTAAGATAGTCATCTATAATTAATGTTGACTAAGTTAGTTCCAAATCATTTTAGAATGCTTTTTATCTCTCAAAAAATAATTTCACTTGTACGGAGTCTTCACTTAGTGAACCTATGAGATAACATATGCATTTGTGGGATATTAAAGAATAATGAGCCTAATTTCACTAGATATTGATAAATACCTACCAAAAATCATTTTGTTTAATGCCCCTCCATAAACATATTTCCAATAAAAAAACTCATATTTTCACTAGATACCCATTTTGATACCCCCTACTACTCCCCATGATACCCCACATTTCCCCCAAATACCTAATGTTGCAACACATTCTAACGCCTTACTGCACATCCTTCATAAGGTTACATGTCTATTGGAACATTGGAAGTGATACCATTGTCACCTTAGCAACAACTTCGCTCTTTTTAGTGAAAGGTGCATCTAACAAAAGGGAGGCTCCCCTGGTAGGAATTAGGAGTCCTAAGGAAAGACATAATAAATTCTAATACATTGTAAGTGTCAACCCAAAATACCACCAATAAGAAATATTAAGGAAGTTGAGAACAAGTTAGTTTATTCAAAATAAATTCCAAATCTAGTTACAAGTGCTCTAAGATAGATTTAGGGGGTTTACCAACTAACAACATCATGCAAAACAATCTACAAACCATTCAAATATTAAAGTTAATAATGGATATTGTAAAACTTGCATAAGTTATAGAAATAAATAACTTAAAACAACAATACAATGTAAACCTCAAAACAAGTTATAAAATGGTAGAAAATAGGGCTAAAATAATGAATAAATCTAGGATTTGATTAACTTTTAACATCTAAAAATTACAAGGCATATAAAAACAAACTAAGACAAGACATATTTCCTTAATTATGCATCAATATAAATCAACAAGACAAATTTTATGCACTAAAATGATTTTACGTGAAAAATGCAAGAAACCTTAGGAGTTTAGGTCAATAGTATGTAAGAAATTGTAGAATTTTAGGTAAAACATATGCATGAAATCTAGAGATGTATAGGTTTTTAATGTCTGAAAAATAAATGTGAGATAAAAAAAATACCCTATGTTTACCCTAAAACATTGATAAAATATTAAGTTACGAATTTTAGATTGACTAGATGGGAGAATTATAGTTCCTCGTAATTGTTTGGGGCATATCGGGTCAAGTAAGACCTCCTTTGATAGGATGTAAGTATATGTAGGGTGATATCTAGGGCTGTCCACTATGAACCCTAGAAAATCCACCTAGTACCTTACAAAATTCGGGGCAATTCAAGGGAATATACTGCACTAAAAACTTCCAAGATTTTAAATGAAGGGATTTGTCCAAGAACAATATGAAGATAATGCACCACCACCACTAGAGAAGTACAATTACACTTAATAATCATTCATAAAAAAATCCAACAAGATTTAGAGACCACTTACTCAATAAATCGCTTTCATCCATGAAATCTAGACATGAAAATCCATAGAAGTTGTAAAGTCATCCACAAAACATCATCCTTAAGAAGGTTCTCTAGTTATCCATCCATAGAAAAATATAGAAGGCATAATAGACAAGTAATTGTTATGCTTGTATTTTCCACCATAGGCCTTACAAGGATGCTATTAGATGTTATAAGACTAAAATTACATAATTGATTAAAAATCTCATAATTATTTCACAAAGAAATAATTGGTTTGTCACAATTTCATAATTATGAAATAAAAATGATTTTGTAATTGAGGAAAAACTCATAAATGAGAAGAAAGTTCATAGTGAGCTGTAAAAATATTATAATTGACCACAGAACTTGAGAAAAATGATCATAAGAGAGAAAAATACCATAATAGGTTGAAAAAATCTTATAATTGAACATACAATTGTTCATGACTTGCAATTTCTTAGTTCATATGCCATCAATCCTATCTATGACTTGTAATTTATTGGTCAACATGTCATCAAGGCTATTTATTAATTGTACTTGCTTACTTCACATGACATCAATCCTATATTGCCTTTATCCACCTAATTCATAAGCCATTAAGCCTATCTAAAATATCCTTTAAATTCCTATAATAAGAGGACAAATAAAGGGGATAATGGGAACTAGAGTTTGAGAGTCATTATTCTGGTGGAGAGAAATCAAGAGTGGAAAAGAATAGGTCTCAAGAAACTTGGAGATGTAATGTAACTTAATAGTCTCAAGGTTACACATGCTATGGTGTAATTTACTATTTTTAATAAATAGATCTATGGTGTTTCTCCCCTTCAACTCATGTGATTTGTGTTATTCCATACTTTATATTGGTAGATCTAATTTCATTTTGAGCAGTTTCTAAATTATATTTATTTTATGCTAAGAAAGGTTGATAAGGGTGCATGGTGTTGTATGTGTGTCCATGAAATTAATTAGAGGAACTTGGAGTATATTTGGTAATTGCATAAACATGGATATGATGGGAAAACCACCAAGTAGAGGTAAGATGTGGTCTCCTCTCTTGTTAGTATAGATCGAAAATACAAATTATATGTAGACAAAAACCCATTGAGTTCTATCCAAATTATATCAATGATGTCTATTATATTAGTGAGAGAGCTCACCTATCCATATAAGAGATTTTTGTAAAACATAATTGGCGACTCCATTGGGCATGCAATTTGTTTTCATGGTTTTTAAGAAGTTTTCCTTTAAAAGAGGGTGGTGGCCTTTAGATAAAATTGTGTAAATTTATGTTCATAATATGAAGGAAAATTATATATATCTAAGTTCACCTCAAAAAATTAAACCAATTTCTAAAACTAGTCATCCAAATTAGAGTCTCAAAAGTGAAATTATCATTGATTTAAAATCCATTGTTTTTTAGTTTTTCCATGATGACTGCATGGATTTTTTTGGGTGATATCTCTTGACAGATAACTCCAATTACCACCATAAAGAATCCATTAGATAGAACATTTTGGAATATACATTTTGATATATGATTATATGTTTTTAATAAATGTGGATTACAATACACCCCCTGTAAATATATCCTCCCAAACTCTGTGGAAACCTACGTTTGTTTCAGTTTGTGAATAGGGACCTTGTCAAAACCATGTTACTTTTCATTTTTAGATCTGATTGTGTATCAAATTCTTTTTTTTATTTTCATCTTAATTGATATATAAAAAAAAGGGTTGTTGGTCTCTTTTCTTGTTAAGGACAATATTCAACCTCATAGGTTATTATTAATTTTTTTTATTAAGATCCCCTCTTCATTATTATATAGGTGGTACTCTTTCTCACTCATATTTTCAATACACTTATTCAAACAATTAATTTTAAACATTCATATCATCTAAACTTGAGAGTCAACTAGGTGGTAAAGCAACTTAAAAGACAATTGATAAGTAATAGTAGAAAAATAACAACCACAATTACAACATATGGGATAACTACATCCATTTTATCAAATCGATTCATTTGAGCAATGAGAAAAACAATTCGAAGAAATACTGCTAATCTCTTATACAAAGAACCATGTTATGCATAAAACCCCTATTAATACCTAGATATTGAATTATTACAATTCTAGTTCGATATTTGTATATAGGATAGAAGCCTTCATTGTACCCTTTGTCTCATATATATATGATACCAAATTTTATGATAAAACACCTTAAAAATGATAAAATTTCAATGAATACAATTCAATTTTAGGGGGGAACCTCCTTTTACAATTTACCAATTCAGAAGACAATATGATATGAGATAAGATGATCCTAATACAAGGTCTCCTTGGTATTATGATCATCTTATCTCATCTCATATTGTATTATGAATTGTTATATTGTAAAATGAGGTTTCCCCCTAAAATTAGACTATATTCATTAACCTTTTATCATTTTTAAGGTGTTGTATCTTAACATTTGGTATCAGAGCTTACAATCCTAGGGTTGTTCTCCTCCTATAGAGACACCTTGGAATTTTCTCTATAACATTTTTTTTGGGATGTTCCAAACCATGAAATATGAAGGGGACTTAGGTGATATATAAAGGTACATTGGTAAAAATTTCAAGGTCTGGTTCCTTATAATTTAGTAGATATAGCCTATGTAATATAGGGTTTGTGGCCCATATTGAATTTAGTTATAAACGAGTCATATTGGAATTTTCACTATTACTTTTTTTCTGGGAATTTTCTCATAGTGAAAGTTTATGGAGACTCGAGAGACATTTCATAGAACATGTGGTAAAAATTTCAAGTTTTGGTTCACTACAATTTTGGATAAATATTCCATGAAAGGAGAGACGTGCTATTAATATTGAAATCAATTTTAAAATGTTCATCTTGTTATTTTTGTTGTAACTTATTTTTTGTGACCTTTTAAACTATGGAATTTTTAGAATCCCAAGGACACATAGCAAGTTATGTATGAAATTATTTTCATATTTTAAATCATTATAATTTGTGAGATATATATTGTGGAATTTGGGGATTTTTTCTATTTCTGAAATTAGTCTTAAACAAGTCATTTTGGTATTTGTGCTATAACCTTTTATCATTTGGTATTTGTGCTATAACCTTTTATCAGTAAAGATTCAAACTATGAAATTTTAGGAGTTTAAAAAATCATATTAGAGTAGTACATGATGAAATATCATACTCACAAGGGTTCAAAGTTCAAATATATATTAGGACAAAAGTAAATCATCCATATATACTCCAAATTAATGGTTTGAAAGGAACATAACTTAAAATTGACATAACTTTTTATTTGAAGATTTGTTTTTTGTGATTCAAAATTTGTGATAAATAGAAAATTGAGGAGTATTATTATTTTTATTCCACGTGTATCCAAAATATAATTTAACACCAATTAAACCTCTAGAAGCCTCATCTATAACTCATAAAAAAATGAGGAGATACATAACACGCTACTGAAATATGAGGAACGACTTAAGGATTTGAGTACTAGGTCAATAACAAGTGATGCATTGATAAAGACATAAACAAAAATTAAATAAATGGATAAAAATATGAATGAAATGGAAAATAAGATGGATAAGAAGATAGATGAATACAATAATGTCATGAAAAAGAAGATGGATGAAAATAAAGAAAAAAATACAAAAATACATTAAAGAATTGAAAAATTCCATGTATTCCATCATATTTCATGTTATAAATGATCAAATCCCTAAAGGAGATATCAAAATGCAAGGAAAACATTAAAATAAGGACAACACGGTTTTTGAGACTCAATTACATATGGGGGGTATTTTTTCATTTTTGGAGTGCACAAATTTTGAATCTCAAAATCATGATCATTCATTACTCCAAGATTCAAGTTATCAAGGATTCAATATGGCACCATGGAAATACTTCATTACAAATATCGATATGGGGAAGTTTGATGGTAAGGATCCAATAACATGGATATTCCAGATGGAGCAATACTTTGATTTGCACCAAGTGGCAATATTATAAAAGGTATCTATTGCATCTTTATATTTAGAAAATGATCAATTTGTTTGGTATCAATAGCTTTGTGATAGAAAAAAGAATTATATTATCTCTTCGTCCATTTTTATGGATTAATTGATATTCAATTATGAAAATATTAAGAGAAATGCATTATTTAGTCAATTTATAAATCTTTGTCACACCTTCAACAATTCTAAAATCTTAGTCTCATGGTAAAGAGAATTCCTGAGGATAATTTGATGGATCTCTTTATGGGGACACTAAATAAGAACATTAAACACAAGGTGTATCTCTTAGAAACTAAATCCCTAGATCAATCTTAGAAACTATATCCCTAGATCAAACTTTTAATATGGAAAGGGAAGTGGAAAATAAAAATGCATGGCTACTAGAAGGGTGACCACTAACAACTATAGAGAGCACCATTTTCTCTCTCCTAACCTCACTCAAATTCTAAGGTTGACACCTCAAAAAATGAATGAAACAAGAGAAAAAGGACTATGTTTCAATTGTGATAGCAAGTACAATAAGGGGCATAAATGTGGTAATAAGAAATTATTCTACATAGATTGTGAAGAGGAAAACGATCAGGAAGTGGAACCATCATAACACCTATATCTAGAAGACACTACTCCAACAATATATTGTCATGTATTGGCTAACATTAATACTCAACAAACCCTCAAGATACAAGGATACATAAAAAAGAAGAAGGTAATATTGTTGATTGATTCTAGTAGTACCCAAAACTTCATCAATTACAAATTAGCAAAAGATATCAATTTATTTCTATATATAACACCATAGTTTCAAGTGATGATTGCAAATGGTGGTACAATAAATTTTTCTAGGAAGTTTCATAGTATTGAGCTAAATATGGGGGAGTACTTTTTGGATACTCCCATGATTTCCATCCAAATCAGTCGTGTTTATGTTTTTCATTATGCATCCAATGGTTACAATCATTGGAACAAAGGCCTTTAATTTTCAAGATATTTTCATGATATTTTCCTTATATGGAAAGGAAATTAACCTTATAGGTATCCAAGGGAAATCATCTAATGTGATAAGCTCTGATAACATGATAAAATTAATCAAAAAGGGACACCATGGAGTAAATGCACAATTATTCTCACTAGATGTTCAAACAAACATATCCTATGCTCTATTACATAAACAAACAGTTACCAATAATCATTCGAAAGTACTTGGAGAAATTCCTAACGGTCTTCCACCTACTTGAGATCATGACCATGCTATTCATTTGCATTCAAGAAGTGTACCACCTAACATTAGGCCTTAAATGTATCCATATGCATAGAAGAATGATATTGAGTGTATGATCCAAGAAATGTTAAAGGCCATCATCATTCAAGCTAGCCAAAGTTATTTTTGTTCACTGGTGGTGATGGTTACAAAAAAGGACGGTTCATGGCGTATGTGTCCATATTATAGAGAACTCAACAAAATGACCATCGAAGATAAGTTTCCTATTGCTATCGTTGATTAATTATTAGATTAATTGCATGGATAAATTTTATTTACTAAGTTGGATATTCATTTAGGATATCATCAAATCATAATGAAGAAGCAATACATTCAAAAAATATATTTTAGAACACCATGGTGATAAGTGTGGGAGGGGTTTTATATGGCCCTAGAGGGAATATTGTGTCCACTTAATCTTGGAACTTTGGCATTGCCATTGATAACCAAGAAGAATCATATGCTCTCCTACAGGAACTGTAAATCTCCAAGGATATAAGAATGAAAATCCTTCCAGTCATGGAGGATTCCAACAATAGTATAGGACACCTCTCATTATCTACTCTCCTAGTGGATGTATGTCTCCACTCAATAATAAACCATATCCAAGGAATTCTCAAGGAATTTAATCATTTTTTTCATGGCATGTTAAAATCGGTTTGAACTCATTACTAGAACATTTGGAAAACCATGATGTCAAGGGAGAAGTTGATTCTCTTGTTTTTTATGGAAGCTCCAACATCAACCCTATTCCTTAGCCCCCTCCTCTCATGAACTAGGAATATGACCTTTATCATTTGGTTTGGTAGGCCCCTCATTTATGTTTTTACCTCTTTCCAACTATCACATGGCTTTCCTCTTGATCTACCTTGTGTCAAAAAATTCCTCCCTCATGGCACCCTTTGTCTCCCTATCTTATCCTCCCCTTTCTCTCCTTCCCATATTTCTCGTCATCTCCTTGTTGAACTCTCCCCTTCATCATCTTCCTCAACTTTCAGGTGTGCATCCACATGGAGATGTGAGCTCCCACCTCCATCATTCATTGGCTCCATCTAGTTCCCTCTTCTACTCATGTCATCCTCCCTCTCATTTTCCTCTATGTGACCAACTTTTCTCAAATCTACAGAAAGACTCCTTGGGAGACAACAACTCTCACATCCCCTTTGGTACTCTATCTTCATATCAATTGTGTGCCACATGAGGTAAATATTTCAAGCCTCGCTCACTTGATTCCATCCATCACTTCTCCAAATGGTGTAGGATGGATGGTTTCTAGTACACAGTCCGCTCGTGTAATATCCCTCCACTTATAAACATTTGAATATTTTAATTTGATGGTTGTGTTGTGAAAGTTTTGGAAAACAATTTATGTGGAAAAACTATATCATCATAAACATTGATGATGATAAATATTTTTATAAATATTATTTTAATTTATTTTATTTTACTAGAAACAAATTGATCTGAGAATCATTTTATAAAGAGTAAATCATTATTATATGGTAGAGTGAAAAGGGATAAAAAACACTAGAGTAAATATTGTCCATGTGGAAAAGTTTAATCCTACTCCCAAAGATGTGGGATGTGAGGGAACAATATAACACAAAGTTAGCCAAGAAGATTCCCTAGAGTTAGGGATGAAGCTAACATGGAAAAAGACCTAGGAAAGTTATTTTCTCTTGGTAAAACATGAGAAAAGACAAGTGTAAAGGAGATAGGATGTTGTTGAGTACTTGTGAGGTAAACTTGAATTTGATGGTTTTGAGAAAGTCAAAATCTGACATTTTTGGAGAAGGTTGTGCAATTTTTAGTCCCCATGGAATAATGAGTTAGGCTCGGGGTGATAGGAATAAGAAATCTTGGTTGTTCTAGTCTATTGTTGGGAGGAACTGGTTCTCTACTCAGTTGGTTTCCACTTTCTGAATTAGACCTAGATATGTGTTCTAAATTTCATTTATTTCTATATTGAATAATTTATCATTGTTGGAGTAGAGAATAATTTCTAAAATGATATAGTTTATATTTTTCTATAACCTATTGTAGCATTAAGTTACTCATGGGATTACTATAACTTCCTTTTCATTTAATAGACAAAAATGAGGAATATTATAGGCTATAGTTTAACTCTTACTGGAAAGAATAACACTTTATTTAAGCATTAATATAAAGGAAATATAGTAGAAATAAAATATTAATATGACTATAGAATATTATTTACTCTTAAAGATAATGTCCTTTTTGTAAAAAATAAAGAAAATAAATTAAATGATAGTCTATGGATTACCGTTTATTGATATGAGTAATTTTTATTAGGAAAAATATAGTAAATTCACTATACACATAGATAAAGAGTTGAATACCTTTATTATCTTATGTATTACATTTATTTATGCAAAAACCCTTTTCAGGATACAAGTATTGTGGAAATAGAAAAGAAATATCAGAATCCAACTTTTAATCCAACTTTTATGCAGTAAACTATTTTATAGAATTATGATGTAACATCCCTCTCTTGCTCTCACCTGATTGGATGTATTCTTTGAGGACGCTTGCATTCAAGTGATCTAGTTTAGTATACAATTTCCTTTTTTGATTATGGATTATGATAATGTTGTGGATCTCATGATATGTTATTAATGTTATATTTATATCAACATGTGCTATTGACTGGATTTTTCTGAGTGTTTAGGACTTTGGAATGATTGAGGATGTCTATGGCATTGATGGACCTCCTTGGACTCTGGATCAAGTAAGGGAGTGGACTGTTATGGTTTGAGTTTTTTTTATATTGCATATGTGACATATGACAAGTATATTATGATATTGATTTTGATCATTGACTTGTTTCGTTGATGGATGCAGGCTGATGATAACTTGCTAACCATATCACATTTGGAGTAAAGAGGTCATGCACGACAACCAAAGATATTGAGGGATAAGTATGGAAACAACTCTGCCATATCCTACTATCACTCTCATCGTGACTCGAATTGTAGGTTAATGATTACCTAGTTCGAGAGATCCACGATGCCATGAGGGTAGATTGTGACAGTCGCTCATGATGATTCTAAGGGGTGTGAAATAAGGGAGGGTCCTTATTCCTTAGAAGCCCTTAGTATCCCACAAGGTCACCTGAAAGAGTATTGACTCTAGGGGTTTGACATCTACCAAAATCATTCAAAAGTCGAGTGGCACCCTTGGAGCACATAGTGCGTCTTGAAGGGCATGTCGCGTAAATGAAACATGAACGCAAGCGAGTGACACCCTTGGATCACGTAGTGCATCTTGAAGGGAACTTCGCGTAAATGAAACACAAATTCAGGCGAGTGGCACCCTTGGAGCATGTGGTACGTCTTGAAGGGCACGTCATGATTCTTACACTGGTGAGTTAATGAACCTAGTACCTAGAAAACTATGTCTCTTTAGAAATTGGTCAGCCTTAAAATGAACGTTGCATGACTAAATATTAATAATAATAAAATATCCCTTAAAAACAATTTTTGTTGAGCCTAAAGAATTTAAGCCTAGGTCTAATTAGGTATTGGGAACTAAATTTTAACTAAGCAAGTAATAAAATGGGGGATGAAGAAAGTGGGGGTGAAATTAAATTAAAAAGGAAAATTTTAAAGGATTAAATTATTAAAAGATTAATGGTTGGTTAAGTACAAACGTGCTAATTTATAACTTAGACCAAAAGGGGAAACTTTAAATACAAAAGGAATGAGGAACATAGTAGGGAATCTAGTCTAGAGAACTTTCTATTTTCGAACTCAACTAGGATTTAAGAAATGAATCAGTCATTAAAGGGAATGTAAGGGAATAAAGGTATATCGATGAGCGTTTTTAGGAACACTTTTAGGTGGGTCATGGAAATTGGCCATTTAAATTAAAAAATTAAATGAATTTCTAGTGCAACTAAGGGATCAGGTGACATGTGTACGGGGGAGGTTTTTCCTAATTATTTTTAATAAAAAGTGTTTAATGTGGGTTTTGGAAACAAGTCACTAATAAAACTCTATAAAAGGAATCACATAGGAGGAGAATGGATCATGTCTGGTATGCGTAAGGTTATGTTGCCAGATTTTACTCTTGACTGATTTTTCTTGTGGGATTTGGGACACCCAGCTCAGATAATGAGTGGTAGCTTGACCATGCGAGGTGAGATGAGAGATAAATTTCTATTGTTTGTGTGTGTGTACCCTTTGCAGATTGAGGGGCTCATGGGGAAGAAGAGTACCCCTATCATTAACTGGGAGGTACCGGTGAGGTCTCAGCGGTCAGTGAGAAGGAGCTGGACAGAGTGCAAGCGCAGGACAACCTCTTCAAACTCTGTGCCTTCGGTTAAGGTATGCATGCCAAATATGAACTTGTAATTTTTTAACTTCTGTGTGTGGGTTAATTATTGATGAAAATTTTAAAGGGTCTAGATCAAGGCCAACATCCAATTCAACAGTCACTAGTATGGTATGTAGTTACTGATTTATATAGAAAGTTATTCGTCAAATTGTAATTTATAATGAGAGAGAAATGTGTTGGAAATTTGTATGATAGTTTTATGTATTCATGTAATTTAAATTTGGATATAAATAGAGTGTTAATTTTAGGTAAACTAGAATTTGTTTTTACTGATATTTTTGCAGAAATGTATTCGGTAATATGCAATGTAAAGGAGTATTGGTGAATTTTTCGTCTGAGTATCATTGCAGATTAAGTTCCAATTTGATGGAAACTATTTGATGTAAGATAGGGTGTGTTGAATCCTAATGAAGGTTTGATATAAGAACTTCTAAGAGTTTTATGGTAACGTTCCCAGTATATTCACGCATAGTAGTTAACATATTTTTGCACGCTTTATTTTTGTAAACATTTTAATGGATTCGCATTCCCGTACATCAAATTTTCCAGAGTTATTTGCAATTACTCAAGTTCAGATTTACATGTGTCTTGTGATGAATTTTTATGGATATTGGTCTTAAATTTTTATGATCGCAGGAGACACTCTTAGGTTTGGTTTTGTAGTTCCCTCACACCGATCCTCCATTCTTTAAAATTTAATCTGTTTCGATCACCTGTTTGTCGTGTCACACCTTCTTACTTTAGCATCCATTTCTCTTCCGCTCTAGTGTAGTTAAATGATTCAACCCCGTACCTAATCAAGGAATAGAATAATTCTACTGTAATTCTATGGACATGGCAATTTAAATCGTTCTGTATAGAGTTCTCGTGCTGAACCTATTACCTAAGACCACTGCTATGATTAATTTGTACTCACTTTCGGATACGCACGGGACAACAAATAAGTCTTTATGATTTTTGGTAAGAGCATACTTTGATCCTTGATCTAAAATTTCCCTTAAAGATTATGGACATCCAATACTTGTTTCCTCTGGTTGTGACTAAAAAGAATGAGTTCTTGACAACGAGTATGGGGGGGTTAAGAATCCGTTGCTACTTCTCAATATATGTTCAGTTAAATATAAGAATCCTTCAACAACCAATTTTCTTACTCCCGGGTACACATTGATATCTCAGTTTTATTCCCACTCTTCATTGAGTCTTACTTACCTTACATGTACCTTGAATGTTTTTCACTCTAGCAAAGACTACTCTTAATCGGTATGTTTCCCTTCTCTCATTCTTGAAATTTGATGCACACCCCCCTATTCTCCCTCGGGGCTCCGCAACCTCCCGGTCAAGGATCTTCGATTCTCAGAGATGAATCAACTCTCTGAAACCTTAATGGTCTCCCTGGTGATTAAACACATGCCCTTTTCAGTCTTTTGGCGCAAGTTCTATGACACTCACAACTTTTCCCTTCACGTTGTTGAATTATCAAGGTTCATGCACTAGTTCCTCTTCCGTTATCCCTTTTCCGTATGTGACCTCGGGCTATGTACACACGTAAACACGCGATTGAAGGGAATACTGGAGTGGTTTTATATCACATCGCTTTTCTCCCCGAAATCCTTTTGTCAATACTGTGCTTTCAATTGCGGCCCGCTCCAAGATTTTTAAAACTCGAGCACTTTTTGTCCCCGCAATTAACCACGACCATCGATCTTGGGATCTTCCAACATTGCTTCTTGATTGATGGTTGAGGTCTGTCCTCTTTATTCCTTGGTAAAATATCAGTCAATGACCCTTCTCCTCCCTTTGCACGCACTCCCAGATCTCCATAATCTAGCAATGTGTGCCCTCCTTCTAAACCGATGGCCATGATTATTTTCTCTCTTCGTGCTTCGTGAGTTTCAACTCTCAATTCTTGCTTCCTCCACAACACTTCCAATTGAAGTCAATGATATTTCTATGTGTGTCTCTCACATATCGATGGTTGTGGTTCACTTCGCTCTTCGGGCTTTAGGAGTTTCAACTCTCAGTCTTCATTTTCTCCCGTAGTGCTTTCACCTAGAGACGACGATCTGACGACGTGTGTCCTTCACAGATCAACGGTTGTGGTTCCCTTCGAATATTTGGGCTTTAAGAGATTCAAATCTCAGTATTCTCTCTCTCTCAGAATGGTTTCACCTAAAGACGATGATCTGTCAACACGTGTCCTTCATTGATTGACAGTTGTGGTTCCCTTTGGCTCTTTGAGCTTCAGGAGTTTCAACTCTCACCTTGTCTACAAACTTCTGAAGTTGTAGATATTGCGCCACCTGTCCCTCTAGATGATGGACGGTCCCTAGCCTCTTCTGGACTTTAATGAATCTTCTCTCATGTATACACACATAGACTTAAATCTCATAAACCTTGCACAGATCCGATGATCTAGAATGATCTCGCTCCCTCTTGAATGGATATTAGTCGATGAGTCGTGAAACCTTCAGGACTTCGCTTCCCTTGAAGATTTCTCATGCTATCTCTCTTGAACTTTCTCTCTTCAACCCTTTAACTCATTAGAGGGTTACTTTGACACTTAGTTGAATTTCGGATCTGTGCAATCCTTGCAACAAATTCTTATGCAAGACTTAGATTCTTGCGGGCGACTGTGCACATGTTGCATCAGTCCCTTTGCACTCCTTGCAAATGGAAATTTTATGCTATATCTTCTGAGCTTATGATTCAAAACAGACTCAATCACTTCTTGTAGTAGATTCTCATGCAAGACTTAAGTTCTTGCGACGAATCTGCACACCTTGAAACAGTCCCTTTGCACTCCTTGCAAATGGAAAGTTTCATGCTATCTATTCTGAGCTTCTGATTCAAAATAGACTCTGTCAACGCACTTCTTGAGGAATGTATGCACACCTTGCATGAACTCAATGAAGAGAAAGCAATCAAAACTTTTTCAACCACTTCACAGTTTCATATACTCAACAATATAACTCATTCATTCATGAAAACAAAATAACAGGGAATTGTAAACAATAGAAACACCATGCATTGGATAATTTTTTCTCTGTTATATTCATTCAAAAGTAAATGGATATAGCTATGATAAAAAAATAACTAAAACTCAACAACAACTAAAACACAACAATATCCTACTAATTTTCAACAGCCTCATTCGGGCATACAAAACCTCTATTTATTTTAGAGGGTACTTAGGGTTCCCTCCAACTACTCGTCTACTCAAAAGAAAAAAAGATAATTGATACTTAATTTCTGTTACATTAAAGTCTAGGAGTGAAAATACCAGATCATTCATGATCATTATGCTCCTAATCATTTGATCTTCTTCGATTTTTCAATTAGTTCAAAAAAATATTTGCAAGAAATGCCAATGTTTAAGATTTTGAATGATTCAAAGGCGTGCTAAGGCGCTGAGTTGTCTCTCCACATGTGTCTGCTGAAGTCGATGCTCTTGCATCATACTCCCTTGGATGAAAATTCATGGACTCATGTCCATGAGCTCCTACACTGATGGTCAATGCTTATGTATATCAACTTCATTTACCCAACTGGCATCTTCTATCGGGTGTCCCTTCCACTTGACCAAATATTCAAAATAGGTCTTCCTCCTAGTCTTCTTGCCAATCCTCTGATCAACGATCTTCTTCATCTATGGATTTTCTACTACACGAATTTTCTTTTCCCATTGAATGTTCTCTTGATCTTCTGATCTCTCTATGTCATCTTCCATGTAAGGATACATGTCTGATATTTTGAATATGGGTGATATGCCCACATCATCGCGAAGCTCAAACTCATAGGAATTTGCATCAAACTTCCTTAAGATATTACATGTCCCTATCTTCTTCATCTTCAACTTGTTATATTTTCCCCTTGGAAACCTTTCTTTCTTGAGATGTACCAGAACCTGGTCTCCTACTTCAAATTGATGTTCTCTTTGATGTTGGTCAACTCTGCACTTGTACTCTTGGCTAGAGTTCTGCAACTATTCTCTGATTTGGCTATGGAGCTTCTGCATTTCTACAGTAAAATATTTTTCTCCAACGCTTCTGATCTCACTTTGTTCCAAGTATCTCAACTCAGTTACTCCTCTTGGTTGCATTCCATACAGTATTTGGAATGGGCTCTTTCCAGTGCTCCTGCTTGGTGAGTCATTGTTTGCAAATTCTGCTTGTGGAAGAATCTGATCCCACTTACTATGATGCTCAATGACTAGACTCAATAATTTTCCCAAAATTTTGTTCACTGCCTCAGTCTGTCCATTTGTCTGAGGGAGATAAGCTGAGTTGAAGGATAAATCTATCCCCAAATTCTTCCACAGTGTCTTGCAGAAATGACCAACGAATTTGGTATCTCTGTCTAAGACAATACTTTCGGGTAATCCATGAAGTCGAACAACTTCCTTGAAAAATAAATTTGCAACATGTGTTGCATCACTGGTCTTTTGGCATGGGATAAAGTGTGCCATTTCTGAAAATCCATCCACCACCACAAATATGGAATCACATCCTCTTTATGTTCTTGGCAATCCCAACACAAAATCCATGGTTATTTCATCACAAGGCCTCCCTGGTATTGACAATGGTTGATACAATCCAGTGTTATGTATTTTTCCTTTTTCATGTTGGCAGATTCTACATTTGTTCAAAAATTTTATCACTTATGTTCTCATACCTGGCCAATAGTATGAACTACTCAACTATGCAAATGTTTTATCATGGCCAAAATGTCTAGACAATCCTCCAGTATGATTTTCCTTCAAAAGGTTATCCCTCATTGAGCATTTTGGTATGCACAATTGATTTTCCTTGAACAACAATCCCTCTTGAATCATATACTATGTCCACTAGCTCCTATCTCTCAACACGAGATTTGCACATGCTTCATATGCTTCCTTGGAATCTGGATCATCATAGTATATTTCCTTAAGGTGTTCAAACCCTAAGGTCTTCACCTGAAACTCCTACAGAATCAAACATCTCCTGCTTAATGCATCAACAACTTTATTAACATTTCCATAAATATGTCTTATGACAAAATAAAAATTCTGCATGAACTCAATCCACTTTGCATGTCTCTGATTCAATTTTTCTTGTCTAGTTATGAATTGTAAAGCCTAGTTATCACTATACAAGACAGATTCCTTTGGAACAAGGTAGTGCCTCCATTTCTTCAAGGCTTGAATTATGACATATAATTATTTATCATATGTGGATTACTTTCTCTTAGTCTCATTCAATTTCTCATTGAAATATGCAACTGGTCTATTATCATAGCTCAAGACTGCTCCAATTGCGACTCCACTTGCATCACATCTCGCTTGAAATGTTTTTCCAAAATTTGCTAAGACTAGAATTGGTCGTTCTGATATCTTCTCCTTGAGTATATTGAAGATCCTCTCAGCCTCCTCTGTCCATTTAAAATACTTGTGCCTCTTATTCACTATATCCATCATCAATGCACAAATTCCACTGAAATCTCTAATGAACTTCCTTTAGAAACTCACTAATCCATAGAAGCTTATTACTTCAAACATACTACTTAGTGATGGACATTCTTTGATTGCTTTCACCTTCTATGGATCCATCTTCAATTCATTTGAAGATATCCAAAAACCCAAGTAAATGAGTTATGTCTTCATAAAAGATGACTTCTTCAGATTTATCAACAACTTCTCCTATTGTAGTATCCTCATCACTAATGTCAGATGTCTCAAATTCTTCTCTTTAGTCTTGCTAAAGACTAGTATATCATATAGATATACAACCACAAACTTGCCAATGAAATCTTTCAGTATTTCATTAATCAACCTCATAAAAGTACTTGGGGAATTTGTTAAGCCAAATGGAATAACAAGCCACTCATACAACCCTTATTAAAGGTTGTTTTCCACTTATCACATTTTCTCATCCTTATCTGGTGATATCCACTTTTCAAATCTATCTTAGAAAATAAATTTTCTCCACTTAAACAATCCATTAAATCATCCATTCTTGGCAAAGGAAATATATAACTGATGGTGATCTTGTTTATGGCCCTCGAGTCTGTACACATTATCCATCCTCCATCCTTCTTTGGACTCAAAACAATTGGTATTTCACATAGACTCAAGCTTTCTCTGACCAAACCCTTGTCTAACAAATCTTGGACTTGGTTCTTTACCTCCTCATTCTCTTGAGGTGTCAATATGTATGTTGCTTTGTTTGGAAGAATTTCTCCTGGTATCATATCAATATGATGGATGATACTTTTTATGGGTGGAAATGAGTTAGGCAACTCATCCACTACTATGTCAACAAAATTATCCAACAACTCCTTAACTTCTTTAGGAAAATCATCCATCGAAGTACTTGTAAGGACAACCCTGGGTTTCCTCACCACAACAAACTACATCTCTTGTTCCTTCTTGACTTCTCTCAGGAGTTCCTTCCCACTCATGAGAAGTATTCTTGTGTTGGCTTCCCTTTTACTTTCTTCTCATCTATTGGAAGCAACATGTGTGTCCTACCATTCTTCTCCAAGGTGTATGTATTTTTTCTCCCGTCATGAATGACATTTCTATCAAACTACCATGGTCTTCCCAAAAAAACATGACATACATCCATGGGAAATACATCACACAGAATTTCATCTCTATATCCTCCTATTTTAAATTCAACGAGGCATTGTTTAATGACCATTACCTAGTGTCCTTTTGGAAACCATGAGACTTTATATGGCTTCGGATGTGCAGTTGTCTCCAACTCTAATTTCTCCACCATCTCTATGGATACTAAGTTATCGGTGCTCCCACTGTCAATTATCACATTGCATACTTTGTATTTAGTCATGCATGATGTCCTCAATAGATTGTTCCTCTGCATTTTTTTTCAAATTTTGACTCTGGTTTTAAGAGAACCTTTCTCAACATCAGGGATTTTCCATCCTCTGCACCTTTTGCTTCAACATCTCTTTTTTGTGCTTCAGAAAGATGAGCTTCACCTCCTCCTCCTTTATTTTTCTCGGGACATTCCCATGACATGTGTCATGTCTTTCCATAGGCATAACACCTTACTTCTCCTCCTCTTCTTCTTCCTCTTCCTCTAGAATAACTTCTTCCACCACCTTGTCTTCCTCGAGAACTTCCTCCTCTTTCTGAGTGACTGTGTGGTTTCTCAGTCTCACCTTTGTATTTTTGTGTCTTATCATGGGAAAATCCCTTGCGTTTTCTTGGGCTTCTATCTCTATTTCGTTGACTCTGTTTCCTGGCCAACTTCTCCTCTGCCTTAAGAGAAATCTGATAAGAATCATCTATTGTCCTCACTGACATCATGCTGATCTCATCCTGGATTTCATACATCAGGCCATTTATATACCTAAAAACAGTTTCCTCATCCTTCTCTCGCTATCCAGTCCTGATATTTAGTTTGTAGAACTCCTTCATGTACTCTTTCACTATCATACCCTTCTGTCTCAAGTTCTGTAACTTCTTGAACAAGTTTATCTGATAATCTTTGGGCATGAATTTATCATTTAGCTTGGCTACCATTCTGTCCCAATTCTTTATCTTATGTTTTCCTTTGCTTCTCCTCTCAGCCTACAGTTCATCTCACCACAATTTTTGCATGTCCTTTCAGTTTGGTGACAACATGTCACATCTTTTTCTCCTTATCGACATCTTCATACTCGAAATATTTGTCCATGGATCTTATCCAATCTAACAATTCTTTCGCATCCAGGTTTCCTTCATACATCAAAATCTCTATCTTTGCTCTAGCTCCTAGTTTAACAACCTCTCTCAGCAGGCATTCCTCGGAAACATTTTCTCTTGCAGCTTCTTCAACTTCAATTTCTTCACTTTCTGCATCATTGATATCCCCAACATCAGGTTCCCCCCTCTACACTTCCTCCATCACCTCTAATCTTGTACGAAACTCCGTCATTTATCTTTCTACAACACGGTTGGCTAAAGGTGGCTCCACATGTCTCCTTGGTGCCATTGTGTTGACTTTCTCTCACACACAGAGTACACCTTTGAGCTCTCCTTCATTTCTTGAAAAAAAAATTAGGCTCTGATACCACTTGATGCAGAACCCCCTATTCTCCCTCGGGGCTGTGTGACGTCCCAGTCAAGGATCTTTGATTCTTAGAGACAAATTATCTCTCTGGAACCTTAATGGTCTCCCCGGTGATTAAATAAATGTCATTTTCAGTCTATTGGTGCATGCTCTATGACACCCACAACTTCTCCCTTCACGTTGTTGAACTATCATGGTTAAGGCACTAGCTCCACTTCCGTTAGCCCTTTCCTGTATGTGACCTCGGGCTATGTCCAAATGTAAATATGTGATTGTGGGGAAGCCTGGAGTGGTTTTAGACCACACTGCTTTTCTCCCTACAATTCATTAGTTGATGCCACACGACCTTTTCGAAATACCGTTGTTTTGATTGCGGCCCGCTCCAATATTTTTAAAACCCGAGCACTTTCTGTCCCTGCAATTAAGCACGATTGTTGATCCTGGGATCTCAAGCATTGCTTCTTAATCAAGAGTTGAGGTCTGTCCTCTTTCTATCATCTTCAACTATCAATCTGCGACCCTTCTCCTCCTTTCGCACACACTCCCATATCTCCACGATATAGTGACATGTGCCCTCCCTCCAAACTGACAACCACAATTGATTTCTCGCTTCGTTCTTCGGGATTTTCAACTCTCAATTCTTGCTTCCTCCACAACACTTCCAACTGAAGTCGACAATCTATCGATGCATGTCCCTCAAAGATCGACGACTGTGGTTCACTTCTCTCTTCGGGATTTGAGAGTTTCAACTCTCAGTCTTCGCTTTCTCCCGAAGTGCTTTCACCTGGAGACAATGATATGTCGACGCGTGTCCTTCATAGATCGACGGTTGTGGTTCCCTTTGGCTCTTCGGGCTTTGGGAGTTTCAACTCTCAGTCTTCGCTCTCTCTCGGAATTATTTCACCTGAAGATGATGATCTGTCGATGTGTGTCCTTCACAGATTGACAACTATGGTTCCCTTCGACTCTTCGAGCTTCGGGAGTTTCAACTCTGACCTTGTCTACAAACTTCCAAAGTTGTAGATCTTGCACTACTTGCCCCTCTAGATGATGGAAGGTCCCTAGCCTCTTCAGGACTTCAGTGAATCTTCGCCCCTGTATGCACACAGAGACTCAAAGCTCGTGCACTTTTCCCAAATCCGACAATCTAGAATGATCTCGCTCCCTCTTGAACAAATCTTAGTCGATGAGTCGTGAAACCTTCATGACTTTGTTTCCCTTGAAGATTTATCCTGCTATCTCTCTTGAACTTTCTCTCTCGAACCCTTTGACTCCTTAGAGGGTTACTTCAACACTTAGTAGAATTTCGGATTTGTGCACTCCTTGCAACATATTATGACACAAGACTTAGCTTCTTGGGCCTGATTGTGCACACCTTACAACAATCCCTTTGCACTCCTTGGAAATGAAAATTTTACGCTATCTCTTCTGAGCTTATGAATCGAAACAGACTCAGTCACTTCCTACAATATATTCTCATGCAAGACTTAAGTTCTTGCAACGACTGTACACACCTTGCAGCAAATGGATAGTTTTGTGCTATCTCTTCTGAGATTTTGAGTCGAAACAAATTCTGTCAACACACTCCCTGTGGAATGTATGCACACCTTGCATGAACTCAACGAGGAGAAAACAATCGAAACTTATTCAACCACTTCACAGTTTCATATAATCAACAATATAACTCATTCATTCATGAAAAAAAAATAGCAGGGAATTGTAAACAGTAGCAACACCATGCATTGGATAAATTTTCCTCTGTTATGTTCATTCAAAAGTAAATGGCTACAACTATGATAAAACAAGAGCTAAAACTCAACAACAACTAAATCACAACAATTTCCTACTAATTTACAACAACTTCATTTGGGCATACAAAACCTTTATTTATTTCAGAGGGTTCTTAGGGTTCCCTCCGACTACTCGTCTACTCGAAAGATAAAAAACTAACTACTGTTTTATTTCTGTTACATTAAAGTCTAGGAGTGAAACTCCCAGATCATTCATGATCATTCAACTCCCAAGCGTTTGATCTTCTTCAGTTTTTCAACCCGTTCAAAAAATTATTTGTAGGAAACGCTAGCGTTTAAGATTCTAAATGATTCAAAGGTGCGCTAAGGCGCTGATTTGCTGGCGATGCTCCTGCATCAAAATTCTTCTTAGATTGTGATAATCTTTAACCACCATTCGCATGACGCATTAATATCATGCACATGCTATGAGAATTGGTGTTGTGGACATAATGTAATTAAATCTCATTTGCTTTCCTTATTATCAAGAATGGGAATCGTCCTTGGTACTCCTTCACCACAACCATTGCATTCAAGCGTTCTTTAAGCCTCAACTTCTTGGATATCCACCAGGCGAGCTTCGTCTGCTGTCGACAGTCCCCCTTCCTCGGCTTTAGACTGATTCTCTTATGCTTGACAGCCTTCTCTCTGCGGATTTGGTGCTACACCAACTCAACCCATCCTTGCCCAGTGACCTGCCCTCTTATCTACGCTCAGTTAAGCTAAGACGTGAGTCCCTCGGATTTACTGCCTTCTTAATGCGTGCTGGGACGGATTCCCACAATCTTCTCCTTACACCTATTCTCTTCCCCATTACAGACCGTGCCACCTGACACTTAAATGTCCCCACGCTGAATGCCAGTTGAGTGAATCGCTGATCTCTGCGTCTATATTTAATTCCATGGAAGGTTGTGTTTTCTCTTTTTTTCGTTGTGTTTCCATCATTATATATTATTGTTTGAATTAATGAGCATTAAATCCCTTGTTAACCTGCGAATGGGACCTGTCTGTCAGGAGAAATTGAGCGCAGGAGCTCGTTTCTCTTAAGTCCCTTCTCGGCGGTTGGATGAACCTCTGTTTTTTTTTTATTTCCTTATAATCCAGTTCAATCGCTTTCCAGTTAATATTATAGGTAGTCACCCCTACAATTCAAGTTTTATTCAGTTAATTTATCCTAATGCGTGCCTTTCCAGTTGTTCTTTTGGGCTTAAAATAAATAATTGGAGTTGATTTTAGTAGCAACTTTTATGTAATAATTTTATTTAGTTTATTGTTTTCCAATCCCCTTTTTTAAAAAAATCTAAATCCGCTGCCATTATAGCTGAGAAGACAAGTGGTGGAAGGTTATTCAGTTAAATTAATTTGGTGGCGATTCTAAAATTTTAGAATAAATCTTCGGTGGTAATTTTAAAAGAAAATGTAATTTGTAATAATATTTATTACAGTTTGAATTCAATTTCAGTTTAAGTTGATTCTTTGTTTTATTTAAAAAGGGAATGATTTTTAAATTATAATTGTAAAGGGGTTGAATTACTAAGTGGTGCTTTATCCATTGAACACCAAATCTATTAGGACTACATATATTTTCCTATTCAACTTACATTCTATAATAAGGGCTTTAAGAAAATAAATTCTCATGGAATTACTTGGTTATTAATGATTCTCTTAGTGATCTACTTTAGTGAGTGATAGGGATTATTTATAATAATCAATTTAATAAATATTTCATTTAATGACTCACTTTTATCGAATTATGTAAATCATTCAAAAGAAATTATAAGGGATTTGTGCTTTTAAAAGTAAAGCTTGCGGTTACCCTTTATCGAATTATGTAAATCATTCAAAAGAAATTATAAGGGATTTGTGCTTTTAAAAGTAAAGCTTGCGGTTACCCTGCATTGATGATTAGCTTCATTAATAATAGGGTGATTTTATTGGTAGATTTCTTTATTAAATATTGAGACCTCATGTGCAATGAGTTTTAGGTCATGCTTGATGGTTTAGAGATGGTTTAGGTCTATGCCTTAGTTTACCATTGTGTTGTCACAATGTGGTAGTATGATCTTTTATGATTGGATCATTGCGTACTTGATCAAATAGTGAATTGTTAACCCAGATTGGATCATGTGTTTACTTAATAATGATGTCATCTATTTTTTTGGTGAATGATTGAATCACGCGCCTTGGAATTTATGTGTTATACGAATGGGTTTATTAGAATGATTGCACTTAGATGTTTTTTGATATGTTCTTTATCTTATCCATTTAATTCTTGTCGGAGTAAATGTTCGTAATTTTCTTCAATCTTCTTGGTGCGCTTTTACTCTATGTTTTTCATGTGTACGTTACTGGTGTTGTCCTTCATTGATATCATCAAGTTGAGTTGTTGTGATTGTATTATTGTCTTTACTTTCCTAAATGCAAAAAAAATAAAATTTATTTTCTGTTGTACATCGTATGTATCGTAACCGATAGGGTCGTTACATATGAATATACAAGAAAATATTCAATGCATGATAATTTGCTTTCAAAATACTTGTTCATAAATTTATGTGAAAATACATCACAATAATAAATATTTCTTTTACAAAAACTAGAGTACACCTAATGCGAATGATAGGTTTTTTAGCTAAGAATTGACATAGAGTATTTGTTTAATAAGCTATAAAGAAATAAATGATAAGTAACATGTATTCAAATATTCTATTGAATTTAGAGTTAAATAGTATGGTGAAACAAAATATTCATAAATTATTTTTTTGGAATAGTAAATGAAAACAAGGTAAATACTTACATCCAGAAAATAAAATTCTCACAAACTTGACTAAAGATATTATGGGTTATCCTAAAATACTCATGAAATGATATCCAAAGAGGGTAAAATCAAAGGATTCACATAGAATGATAGAGGATAGAATGGTTTCAAAATAACCATTTCCTGAAGCGAATATAGAAACAAAACTTTGCATCAACAAATCTCTTAACCAAATCTTATCTTTTATATGAAAAATATATTGAAGACATTAACAACTCACGTGAAATGAAATATAAGGGGTTTTGGGTTAAAATGGAAACTTTTCTTATAAACTTAGAGAAGCCAGAGATAACATGGAGCCTTTGTGAATAAACTTCGTTGACCAGAACGATGGGTTTCCAGAGAAAACTATATAATAGAGAAGAAATAAACTAGTAAACAATATCAATTAAAAACCTCGATGAGTAAAGGAGAGAAGAGGATTAAGGTAAATTACATGGATTCAGATAAATATATATCATGAAAATATATTCCAACTAGCTAGAGTATGGGTATACAAAGCATGTATTTCACTTAGTTGTGTCATTACATAGAGGAAGCTTCACCATAACCAAAGTATAAGTAAAATTTTCATAATTTATGATCATTGCACATAACATGAGTTTAATAACTAGTTCGTGAATGATCAATGAAGCCATCTAACCTCCAGAAACAATATACAAAGTTTGTCCTTTGTATTAAACTCTAAACGGGGTCTAAAACCATAGTGAGTTTGTATATTTTCGTGTGTAAACCCGAGGAATAGTTATAGCTGGTATTCGAGACTTATTGCATCAAAATATTTTCAAAGAGAAACCTCAACCCCGTTCCAAAAAAAAACCAAGAAATATTTGTTTTATATAAATCATTCTGAGGTATGAAAACATATGTCACCATATGAGAACGAGATATAAAACTTACATGTTCTTGTGTAATTAGAGAATGCATTGGATATCAAGGTTATGTGTCTTTGACGGTAGTGCGAACCTGTAGAGGTAAAACAAAAAAAAAAAATTAGAGAAGACATGGAATTAAATCAAGAACCAAACAAATGTGATTAAAATATCAACGTTTATTAAAACAAAATTAGTCTCACTGGTGTTTCCATAACCTATTATGCCACTCTCGTTCACGGTTATGTTGTATATAAAATGTCTAAAATAATTTTATGAAACTTTAAGTCGATAGATGTTGGAATACTGAAAGGTGGGGCGGTGAATCAGTATGAGCACTTTATACCACTTTTAACCATAATATATATTCTTTCACTTTATCAACAATGTTCAACAATATATCATTAATGTATCATCTATGATTGCATTCAATATATCATGAGAATATAATCATAAGTAGCATCACATGAAAAAAATCACATCAAATACACAGTACAACAGTATTTATGTGGAAACCCAAATGGTAGAAAACCACATAATGATTTCTTATATATCAAAAATTCATTGATAGGAAGAACCAACTTCCCAATTCTCTAGATGCAACTAAAAGGAGGCTACAACCCCCTATTTATAGGCTCCAACCTGAAGGAATATACACCTCCTTTAATTCTTTGGCTCCAACCAGAAGGAGACTACAACCCCCTTAGTTCTCTAGCTCCAACCAAAAGGTTTCAACAACCATTTAGTTCTTAGGATCCAACCTGAAGGAAGAACCAACTCCCTGATTCTCCGGCTCCAAATGGAAGGAGGCCACAACCCCCTTTCCTTTCCCCATCCCGTCACCATGAAGTATAAGTGTAGACCAACTGTCACTACCACAATCACCGCCATTATCACTGTCGCTGTCACTACCACTTTCATTGTCACTTTCACTATCACTGCCTCTATCAGATCAACTTGTAACCTATCACTGTATCCAACCTATCACTGATCAACATTTCCAACCTATCACTTTCGTTGATACTCAACCATATCCTCTCACATGGATCATATTCCAAGTACACATCTCAAATAGATGTCCAACATCGTCAACACGTGCCTCTACCAAGCATGTACCAAGATCACCAATATATCATCAACCATGTACCAAAGAATGTACCAAACCATCAACATGTACCATACCAAACATCAATCATGTACCACAACTTTTACCACAACAAGTACATCAACCATGCACCAACACCTATACCAAATCGTGCATCAACCATGCACCAACACCTGTACCAAATCAGGCGTCAACCATGCACCAACACCTGTGCCAAACTATGAATTAACCATTCAACATAACCTATACTATATGCCTCAACCATCAACCATGTACATCAACACCATACCAAGTACTAATCATGTACCATACCTTGTATCTACCACGTACATCAACAATGTACATCAAGATCTGTACCAATAATGTATCTCAACCATATATGATATAAATCAATCATTAACTACACCATCTACAATAGGATATATCAAGTAATTACCATCAAAGGTGTACCTCAACAAAGTACCAAACAACCAATATCATATACCAAGTATATGCCTCAACCATGCACCTAATATGTGCCTCAAGCATGTAACTCTGTAATAGACTTGGTGTATGTGATCACAGACCTATACACCTTCCTCAACTTCAGCAACAAGAGAATAAAATCTTCATCAAACTTTAGCTTAGTCTCACGGGACTAGTTTTTGGATTAGTCACAAGCCATAACTTTCAACAAGAATAAATATTTAACTATAATGAATAAAGGTATGAAAATTGTAACCAATAGTATTCAATATCTTCTCTGCAATTCCTCCAAGTTTCACTGCTTGGAACATCCCATAAAATGCATTATAGCAAACATGGCAGACCTTGTTGAATTTTGGATTATTCTATAGAGTGAACTTGTAGATAATTCCAAATGCAAAATGTTTGATATATAGATCTGAAAATCATAAAAAAAATACTACCAACTTTAATATATCTAATGAATTTGGTCTCACTAAATTTGTATCCTCTATGACGAAGTTACGGCTGTTTTACCTAGAATACATGTTTGAGACTAGTTTCCATAGTAGGAAACAACCCCATTTTCCAAAGAATGTATCTCCGAAAATTCTATGAACCAGATGATGTAATTTTTACCACAGGTACCATGACAAATATTCTCAACCTCCTCCAATTTTCACTATCTGAAGCATTCTAGAAAACAATTTATAGAAAAAATGGTAGGATGACCTATAAATAACATACCTTAGAACACATCCTCACAAGACTTCATCCTCCCTTGGAATTTTTCCCTTCTTCACTTCATCTTCCCTCCAAAATTTTCCTCAGATATCCTTGGTTACCTAAGATAACAATCATTTTCTCACTTAAAATATATTCAATAGAATGTGTGCGTAAATGTGTTTATGAGTGACTTCTTGAGGTGTATATATACTTTTTCTAAGTAACCTTTTTCCTTAACTTTAGGGATTCATGAACTTTCTTGTTTTAATCAATTTACCCTTTCATAAATTACTTGCAACAAATTACGGTCTTCTTAACCCATATTCGGGGCTTCCATAGGGGCTTCTTAACCCATCTTTGGGGCTTCCAACTTTGTGACCTCATAACTCCTCAATCATGAAGAACCACGTGGTGTACCACCTACCACCAGAAATAGAACAACGTGTACTATCCATATATGACAGTATTACCTGAAATTATATTTTCATTCATGTAATTATCCATTAATAAACATTGGGTCCCATAACCACACATATGGGGATACATGTAGACTACATAAAATGTACCCAACTAACTCACCATTAATCTTGATCATAAAAATGTCAATCAACTATCCAACATATCTGAACCTTTCCAAGGGTGGACATCAATCTCTAAGGGTTGAAATCAATATCCAATATCACTCTCCAAGGGCTAAAATCAATGAAAAACAACTATCCAAACCAATTGTCCAACAATCTCCCCCTTTGGCATTGATGGCAACACCAACATTGATGGAAACAATGATGCTCCAATGCTCATGCTCCCCCTATGACCATTTCTCCTGATCATTGTTTCTCACTCTCCCCCTTTGACATCAATGACAAAGGGTATATCTCCTTGGGGATGCTCCCCTTGTCATCATGCATATGTTCTTTATCTTCATTACCATGCCTTTGTTCTTTCTTTCCTTCTATGAAAAAACATAACTTCCCCTGTCAATATGTCTCCCCCTGTCTGCATGCTACTGATATTCTTTTTTGTATCTCTTTCTCTGATGATTTTTTTTCCCTTGACTTTTTTGTAGAGATAATTGTATATGTTTCCTTTCCTATCTTCCAGTGTTGTTTATTTTTCATTTGTTCTTCCTCTTGAATTTCACTATCATATATAAAAATAATTCAAAATTTGATTTCTTTATTTACTTGTCATGTTCACTTGACCATCATGTTCAACAATGTCCTTCTGATGATATAGCTTTTGTTGATGGCTTCTCTTTCCCTATTATGTTGTTCATTTCACTGCTTTCCTTTCTCTAACCAATTGATTCCAAATTATTCCATTGATTCCAATTGTAAATATGCTACTATACATCTGACCCATGTTTCATATACCTACTAAGAATATCATGAATCCATCTATGTCCATATGTTGATAAACTGTTCATAACCATGCTACTCAACTTTGCACAATGTTGACCCATCTGTCACTGTACTATACGACTACAAATGATCATCTGAGATCAAATGTGTCCACTACAAATAAAAATATGCATGTCTAGAACAACATGTAGGAAAGATATCTCTGCTTGAATAATAAACTTCTACCTGTGTAAATTCCAATTGACACAAATGTGGATTCATTTTGTACTTCTTCTATATGACTACTTTGTATCTATCTCTGCAAACACTTCATACTTATCGAAAGATGGTTCTCTAATATATAGTGTCTATGGACTCCCCCTGTTCATCATACATATTTGCTCGGAGTCTCTAATCTGAATGGCTCAAAAAAATACCCACTTTGATGCAGAGTCATCTTCGTCTTCGTCTGTAGAGTCATCAACTCTCTGAACTTTGACTTCTCCATTTCTGCCTATGGATTGATCTTTCTCTATAATTACTGAAAGTACAATCTCTTGAACCTGTTGTTTATTCATTTGTCCTTCTTTTATTTCATTTGTTCTCCAAACCTTTCTGTATCTGACATACTCATTTTTCTCTGTAGATTTGTCTTCATATCATATTATTTCTAATCTTGAGATCTCTGGGACCTGTTCTTTGTTCACCTATTCTTATTTTTTTGTTTTCCATACTTTCTTATATCTGATATCTGTGTTCTTTCTCAAAGAATCATCCATCATGCTTGTACAATCACGCGATACATGTCCATAGTTATGGAATTTGTAGCATTCAATGTTATGTGGGGCCGCATAAGTATTTATTTCTTGAACATTTCTTCCATGAGCCCTGCAATCTGCAGCCTTATGTCCAAATTCCGTACAATGAAAACAATGACCATAAAATAAATTTACATACCCGGGAGTGAACGATAATTTTTGTGGTGTAGTCCTTGTAAATTCCTACCCTGGATGATCATAATATTCTCTTCTGTGGATCCTTTCATTATGTTTGAACTCTCTTTGTTGATTGAATGTGGTAGGTCTTGTTGAAGATGTATCTCTATTATACTCATTCTTCTTTGATTCTTGTTGACCATGATTCCTTCCTTTAAGTACTTATCAATAACTCTAACTCTTTTCTTCATTCTTCTTTTCTGGAAACTTGGAATGATTCTCTTCATTATTTACATCTTATGTGGACATTTATGTCTCTTCAACGTTCTTTCCGAGATCGATGATTTTACTTCTCAATGTGACAACTTATTCTTCAAGATTCTCAACCTCTTCTTCTTTCTTCATCATCTGAATCTTCATGACTTCTTTTTTTCGCTTTGCTTCTTTAAGTTGGATATTCAATGTGATTATTTCATCTTCAATTTCTCTTTCTCATTGACTGAATTCTACTTCGTGATCCTTTTCATTTTCAATCTCAGTATTGTATTCTATTTCATTGGTATTTTTTGTATCATCACTTTCAATCTTCAAATAAGAGCATTCAATTTCAGTATGTCGTACTTATTCACAATTAAAGAAAAAATACATACTTTGGTTGACTTCACATTCTTATTCTTTTGAATCTATCTAACATCGTGAGAAAATTACCTTTTGTTCTGTACTTTCTTTTTCTTTAGAAATCTCTTACTCGATGATGGTATAAGAATCGACATTGTGCAACTTATCCCAGAGTTCTTTAGCTGATGAACATTTTCCTACTTTATCCTTTTCTGAATCAGGTAATCCTTCCAAGATACAACTCATTTCTATTTTGTTGTTCCCTTTCAATTCCTTCTTGGATTCAGTCTTTGGAGGTTTATCTATAGCATTGTATCCTGTAACAAATGAGTGCCAAACATCATATCCCTGTGCATGTAAAAGTACCTTCACCCTACAACTCAACAATTCATACTTCAGACCCTTCTAACCATTGAACATTGGTGCCCCATTCATACTATACTCCATGATCTACCTTCCATTTCTTAAACTGTTTCCTAGAAGTAACTGAATATGATTCAAATTATTGGAATACTAAGGGGGAGGGGGGTGAATTAGTATTAGCACTTTATACCACTTTTAACCACAATATATATTCTTTCACTTTATAAAAAAAAATCGACAGTATATCATCAATATGTCATCTATGATTGCATTTAATATATCATGATCATATAATAATAAACAACATCACATGAAAAACATCACATCAAATACACAATACACTTGCATTTACATGGAAACCCGAATGGGAGAAAACCACATAATGCTTTCTTATATATATCAAGAATTCATTCATAGGAAGCACCAACTTCCTAATTCTCCAACTGCAACTTGAAAGAGGGTACAACCCCCTATTCATAGGTTCCAACCTGAAGGGAGCTACAACCCCTTGAATTCTCTAGCTCCAATTAGAAGGAGGATACAACCCCCTCAATTCTCCGGATCCAATGAGAAGGTGGCTACAACCACCTAGTTCTCAGGATCCAACTTGAAGGAAGCTCCAACTCCCTGGTTCTCTGGCGCCAATTGGAAGGAGGCTACAACCCCCCTTCCTTTCCCTGTTTTGCTGCCTATAAATATAAGTGTATACCAATTGTCACTATTGTTATGAGGAAAATCTCTCTATGGCCAGGGGTAAACCACAATAGACAGAAATGACTGCAGAAATGAACTCTAATATCAGATATGTTATATAATAAAATATGCTAACAATACAATATAAAGAGCCTACCTCATCCATATGTTCGATGAAGTCCACCATTGAGCACTTGACTCAAAGAAATACACCTGCAACTTGTCCTCAATAACCAAGAAATGCAAGCATTTGGTGATAATATATAAATTTAGCACATTCAATAGAATAATTCATCAACATTCATAACAAATATGCCCACGGAATAACAGTTCAAATATTTTCAAGATATTAATTGGACTAGAAAAGAGTATTTCTATTAAAATGTAATCAACAAAAGTGAATGGATTACAATCTTTTGCGTCAACACGGTTCAGAACCGAGAAACTAAGTCTGTTCCAGTTGGGCCTCCACCACTTCAATCCTCCACCAAAGGCAAGCTCATATAAGAGAGAGAATGAGGTTCTCAATTAATTAGGAAAGAGCTTGGGGGATGAACAATGTGTTCAGAATTAAAAGGACAAAGGGATGAAAACTCAATAAGAAGTGAATAAATTATCCATAGTAACTTTGCTCTCAAAGTTGAATTCTTCTCCTCTTTTCCATAGCTCGAATATGGCCCATTTATAGCCTTCAAATGGAACTGAAGGGTCAAGTCAAAATGTTTCCAGTATATGGAAGGTCAAGGATCATGGATCCCATGACGTGACATGGAAACCTGACACTATTTTTTAACTTTGGGCACAAAACCAGATGTACGCKGGTTGTAATGGTGCCACATGYGTATACATATGTTGTATAATAGGTATGGACYGTATATGTGGAAAAATATTGTTTTTAGATCTGGGATTTGCAAAACGGGACTTCAAGTCTGCATAGGGAAATGGAAAAATGCCTTCTGAGAAACTTTGCATAGGGTGAGGAAAATCCTKCTATAACAGATGCCCCCTAATTTGTGAGGTCATAGGAGTATCTACGATGGATGAAATGCATTATAATACCYAGAAGTGGAGTAGTGGAGACTCAGCTRGAATAACTAGTTGTGAATGATAATATTACAATCTATACTGACTTTGCGCACATGGATGCCAATTTGAATTACACTGTAGATCCATGTGAAAATATATCAAATAAATATTCATGGCCATGAATATGAAATACAAAGSTGGCTACATGCCAAAGGATGTCATAGTCACRAACAACATCCAGTAAAACTAGTCTCAAAATCAATCTGAAGATATCTCTATACAATGGAGTACAATCTGATCCCCCATGATCACTGAAGTCACATAAGTATTGATCCAATGAAAGATATCAACAACTCAAAAAATTTGAAACTATGAACTGATGTCTTCAAGTCTTCTACATAAGCTACCAAAGGTGCAATTTTACATCATGTGAAAAAAGGAGTTGAGTTCGAACATAATGAAACTTCGTTTGATTACCGTTCATTAAGGTATACCGTTAACAAACGTGAGATATCGTATCGATAATGAAAGTAGGTATCAAGGCACTGAGTACATTCTTACAAGTGTGAATAAAGGTGTCAAGGTAGAACACTTGAAGAATATATTGATCAAGATACATTGATGTATTCCCAACTGTTCATGGTGAGAGAACTTACCACTAATGATTGCAAGCCTCTAGGTACTCATAGGACTCTAGGTCTCATTTCTAGAATAGATGGGTTGAATTTGATGGAAGGAGACCCACTGAAAGGAGAGGATTGAGGAATCTCTCATCATTTATCACGAGGTACAAAGAAAGTTCTTGATTAATTAGAGGAAATCAGATGAATACCATGTTCAAGAACCAACAACCATGTGTGTCTTTCACATATGCCAGATGCAAGCGATACACAAAAAACACCCTCTGAATAGAAGCCAATAAGGAAAATTGTTGACAAAGGCGAGGAAACCACCAATAAGGATAATGGAATCCAAGACATTGCATGAATCCCGAAGTGTGAATAGATTTATTGTCATAGAACACAAGGGAAACCTCCCAGTCAATGACCAATGATAAAATGTCGACTGTTGGGTTCAAGGTTACCTACCAATAATGAAAGTAGGTCCAGGGTGCACGATAGGACTAAAATTTCATGTAATTTTGAGACATACTGAGGGTATGGCCAACATGCAAAGTCAAGAGTTCTAAGGAATGGCTGACACAAGTTGATAGACATCCTTTGAACATGATCATGAGACATATGAAAGATTCTGGTAGCATAGACTCAATGATGAAACTTTGAGATGCATGAGGCATCAATCAAACTCTCCATAGGGACTGGAAGAGTAACCAGTCGGGGGAGTAAACTCTACATAACAAGAAAAGATTCCTAAGGTCATGCTAAACATAAAATTTTGATGACAAGTGGACTCAAAAGTTTTGTTCTCCATTCAAATCTGACACGACTGTTGCCGAATATAAGATAATATTGTTTTCCCGCCCATTTTTTTTTGTTTTTTCATAGTCAAATGAATGCCATGATACAGAGGAGGAAACACATGTCACAAGTAAGAAACTAGATATAGCGGTGGAACATACCTATTCTCAATGCAAGGAGGTGCATGTGAGAGATGGAAACTTGGGGGAATGTTCCTCTCGGGTATAGGGTGTCAAAATGCAAAGGATATAAACAAGGCTTTACTTGGATGATGATGAAAATTGCAGAGGTGATACGATTATAATGCAAAAGTGAGAACTGACAATAGGCTCAATACTACAAGTAAGAGAATGAGATGCAATTACAAATTAATGCCAAAAAATTTCATTTTTCATAATATTAGTCTACTTGGTTTGAAAAAGGGGTAAAATTGCACCAAATACACATCCTTTCAAATCCAATTTATGAGTGTGAAAGAGACAAGTTCACTCAACAATCTTTTCTCTTTTTGAGAGAGTCGGAAAAGAGCTTAAACCAGACTCATCAAGATTCCTCTAGGTATAGGTCAACATGTTTATGAGAAAGAAATGAGGTTCAAACATAAAGTCATGTATTATCTACAAGGGACTCTTGATCCTATGGACAAAAATCTATGCATGGGAACTGAATGGAACAAGAGATATAACTAGGGTACCCATGTTTAGTAAGTATCTACCATTTAATAATGACAATTCCAGTTGTAGATAGAACGTTATGTGTTTCTATTAAATGGGTTCATACCTAAGGCATATGACCTACAGTCATAGGATGATGCAAGTGTGCATAAAGGATGGGTGACTTATCCTATATGCTAGATGACGAAAATACCTGTCCAAAGTTATGAATAGGTGACATGGCATTGAAAAACACAAGAATCCTTGGACAAAACCACCAAAACCAACTCCATCCACTATCGTATTAGTCCATTAGGCCAAAATATTAGAAAAAACTATGTAAAGTGGGTAAAACGTTTCTATAAATAGTAAAAAAAAAACAAATTTACTATAACATTTGTATTTTTTACCCAAATAGTGCATTTTGGACCAAATTGCCCCCGAATTTCAACTGTTGATTGTGGGAGCCATGAGTGACGAAATCAACAACTTTCTAGACTAGGTAATTCATATTTCTCCTCTCTTTATTTCTAGTGGATTAAAATTTGCAATTAGGTATCATTTTTAGAGCATTTTAGGGAAAAACTTAGAAACTAAGGTATATGCGGGCTATGGATCATCGGTTCACGTATACGTATACCTATACATGACTACTTACAAAACAACCAACATATAAGCAACCCTATACACGACTGTGTAAATTGTAGCTCACGTACATGTCCGTGGATAAGGTTTGTAAAATATTGCTAACTCAAAAAATGGTTTCAATCTTGCAGGATGGTGCTAGAGTGAAGAGAAAGAGAGCATGAAGAGGTGGATGTTGCAGTGTGGAGATATCTAGGGGCCCATATGGCCTTAAAAATATGTGGGCTATACAATTTTTGGATCTCAATGGTATGAGGGCTCAAGTGAGACTGCTTCAGATGCTCGCGAACTACTAGGATCGGGATACAAAGACCTTCAACCTTGATGGAAAACCATTGAGGATTGAATTTTAGGATATCTACTTCGTTAAAGGATTGTCGTGTAGGGGTGAGGTGGTCAACCTCAAAGCCCAGGGATCTGAGAGTGGCATGAACATAGAGGATTACATACTCACTCATTGTATTCTAGGGACTGAGAAGGTAGGGAGCCAATTCCTGATTAGAGTGATGAACAATATGAGTCTCAATATTGTTGTCCTAGTGTTGACATGGATCACAAGGTTGGCCTATTTGCATCAGGCATCAAGGCCACTTATTTTCTATTCATTAGAATTCTTGAAACCCATGGTTTATGACTGGTGCACCTCACTGCTAGCCAACATGAAGAGTTAGCTCACAGATCGCAAACTGGGTAGAAAGAGGAACTTTGGGTTCGCGTCTATTCTATGTAATTTTTTCTTCGAGTGGGTTCTAGGATTGGGCCCTAGAGTTGACATTGTTCCGCATGGACCTCGTGATCCATCCATGGCACTGTGGACTGAGGTGATGAGGTGGCAGGGGGTGGTAGGGTGCCAACACCATACAACTATGAGTTTTTATTTTGGTGGATTCAGTAGGTGATGGCTCTGGAGAACTACCCTTGCACAAGGATTGAATTTAGAGGAGATATGGTCATGTCGTTACCACCAGGCTCCGCCTACAGAGACATACATACGCCATTTTTTTTGAATATCTCATTTTATTCTATTATTGTATAAGAAAACAAAAATGTTTTTGGATGATGTCAGGTACTAACTAAACATGTATGTGACACAGACGTAGGTCCATGATGACTGGAAGAACTTATACGACATCGACAAATGCACTTGGGGGATGAGATAGTGGGAGGGGACACTATTATAGTGCTTCAAAAAATGCAGAGAAACATGTCTCATTTGAGGCAGAGGATTCCCATGGTTGAGGTAGAGGATCTGCCAGAGGCGATGATGTGGTAGGTGTGCCCTGTGCTTGGGTACGACTCTTTTAGCATCTCGCAAATGCCAAGTATGCTATCATGACACACATACAACGTCATAGGTGTAAATTCCATGACTATTGTATGATCGACTGTATGTGTATTTTGAGGGTGTCAGCCCATATTTTGTACTATAACATCATATTTTTTGGAGAGATGAAATATATAAAAACATATATCTTCGGATTTACTTATGTTACAATGTGTAAATTGATGAAAGTGTTTTCTTTGATTTAGTTATGTGACAAATTCCAATCTAAAACAAAATTAGCATATGCATCAGATACATAATTAGAACTTCTGGGGATTTGATGATAAGCAATAAAATCAAAATGTCGTTCCAAAATTTGTACCCATAAGAATCGTTAGAGTAGAGTAGGGTATCGCACATGATAACTGTTGTTCAACTGACATACTACTAACTCATAATCTAGGATGCATTCTAAAGAGTGAATACCATGAAGAATGACATTGTGTAAACATTCTATAAAAACGTTATAATCAACCACATTATTCGTAGATGGCCCTAGGAAAATGCCCCTTGAAGACACCAGTAGAACCTCGGGTGAGCAAACAACCCAAGCAGTGGAAGCCAAGTTCCATGTATGATGACTGACGCCATTTGCGAATCCTAAGTAGACCGAAGACTCCATTGACATCTTCCAACCATGGGAAAACTTGATAAGAAAGTTGAAGATAAAAAAAAAGGGAAAACATATATGCACTAAAATACATTAGTATACAAAGAGTTACACCCAAGCTTGTAGCTCAAGCGTAATATATTTTCAAATAGAGCTCATTCCTAGACTCATCCAACATGTTCCCTTCATAATATTCTAATTCATAGGCTTCTTTTTCTAAGACACATTGCATGATATAGGGATTGTGCCACATGGGTTTGAACCTACCTGCCCCCAGTGGTTCATTGGCTTGGTCGTACAGAAGGACCAAGTCACCCTTAGTGAACTATCGAGGAAAAAAAAACTTATCATATTGGACCTTGACACATCTTTTATTAGCTTCGATAACCGTGGAGGTGTCTCGACATTGCTCATCTAGAGTCTCTAGGTGTACAAGGCATTGTTCTAGATCATAAGTGAAAGGTAGGAGAGAAACTTCAAATCTAAGAGAAGGGAGTTATCATTCAATAGGTAGGATTAACTCCACACCATGCACTATCTAGAAAGGAGAAAAACTAGTGGAAGTCTTAACTGAGGTTCGGTATGCCCAAAGTGTTGGGTAAAGAATGATATGCTAGTCAGATTTTCTCTAGCTAACAATTTTCTGCAAAATGGTCTAGAGATACTTATTTACGGCCTCTACTTGTCCATTTTCCTATGGTTAGAAGGGGAAGAATGACCATGTTTAAACCCTAGTTTTGATGTTGATTCTTTCATCATTTCTTTCTGAAAGTTACTTCCATGATCAATGATAATATCACTTGGGATTTCGAACCTGGATATAATTTGATTGAACACGAAGAAAGTAGTAGTCTTACCATCGGATTTAACTATAGGAAGGACCTCAACACTTAGTAAAATAGTCTACAGCCACAATAATGTGTTGATGCCCCCCAACCTAAGTTGTGTTGCAATCCACAAAATCCACCCCCCACTTGGTGAATGGATCGATGATAACGAATGGATGGAGAGGGGATGGATGCGAGCACATTTTCTGAGTGACACTTCTTAACTGCTTCGATGCAATCTTTAAAAATAGATGGCCAAAAATAATCGCCTCACAAAATTTTCTGGGTTTTCGCAAGCCTGGATAGATAACCACCACAAGCTCCATTGTGGCAGTCATTTAGAACAGACTTATGTTCTTCATGATTCAAACAATGACGCAAGATGTTATCTACTCCTCGGTGATACAAAGTGTTGTCGATGATAAGGTAGTTCTTATCTTGGTATCATATACTCCATCGGTCATCTCACAAGAGATGTTGAGGGAAATTCAAAGTTTGAAGATAGACAACAATATCTCCATACCAGGGGTCTGATGATGAGACAATGAAAATGTGTTCATCCAAAAATGAATCAACATGAGTAAAATCCTCATCTAACCGAGGGAATTCAGATATTAACTCTGCAAAAAATAGTGACTTTTTGGACTGTGTAGAATAAAAATCGAGATCAAATTCTTGTAGAATGACAATACATTTATTTTACTTCCCCCCTATGATACACCCAGTAAAGACGTATTAAAATGGATTGACATTGGAAACCATAGTAGTTTTCTAAAGCAACATATAGTTTCATAATCGTTGAACTGCGTGAATGGAAGCAAAAGCTAGCTTTTCAACATGAGAATATTTGAGTTCATGTCCAACTAAGTTTTGGCTAAGATAGTAAATGACGTGCTCACAGAGCTCATCATCCTTCTAAACTAACACCATAACAATTATCTCTTTGGAGGTGGGGACATCAAGCAAGTAATCTCTATCGTAGTCTGGAGACTTCATCAAAGGATTCATGGGCTCACTCATTCTAGATAAAAGGAGTGTCCTTCTTTAAGAGATGCATGAAACTCTTAGTAATATTGACATGGTTCACTATAAACCATCGTAAAAAGTTATCTTTCCCCTGTAAACCTTGAAGTTGACGAATAGTGTGCAGGGGATGAAATTGAAGTATTGCCTCAACCTTTAACGGATCTACCATAATCCCAGTCTTAGAGACTAAAAATCCTATAAGTCAACTTGACCTAATGCAAAATATCCATTTATTAAGGTTCAAAGATATGCAATAATGGCGACATCTTTCAAAAACTAGTCGAAGGTGTTTAGGGTGATCCACTCTCTTACGGGAGTGAGCAACGAGATTATCGAGATAGGATTCGACTATATGCTTGAGATCATGAAATGCAAATTTCATAGCTTGCTAAAAGGTTTCTCCGACATTCGTAAGGCCGAAAGTCATCTTCCAGTATGCGAATGTATCCCAAGGGAAAATAGATTCCATCTTATGTTGGTCCTAGGGATTAATATAAATTTGGTTATGCCCTGAAAATCCATCCATAAAAGAAAAAAATTTGCTTCATGGACATTCATTGAGAATCTGATCAATGAAGGGTGTCAGGAAGTTCTCTTTGGCACATGATTTATTCAGGTCATGAAAATCCATGCATACATGGATGGTTCCTTGATTGTTATTCATAGGAACGTGACTGGATACTCATTCAGTCAAGAGAACTGGGTAGATAAAGCCAGCATTAAGAAGTTTTTCTACCTCTGCCTTAATAGAAAGGACCTTCCTAGGATTGACAACTCTAAGTCGTTTTCGAACAAGCTTAGCATCCGGGTAGGTTTTAATCTCATGTTCAAAAATTCAAGGGTCGATTCTCGACATCCCTTCATATGACCAAGAGAATACATCGTGGAATTCCTTGAAGATCTTGATGTAGATCATAATTTCTTCCGGCAAAAAATACGCACCGATGTATACATTTTCAACCTTTCCAGGAATACAAGAGATATAAATCGTGATGGTAGGAGAGATACTTGCCATGTTTCCTTCAGCATAAATGTCATGTGTATCAAGTGGAACTACGACGTGACTGACTATCTCTCTCAGGGTATATCTAAAATCATCTTGTTCAATTCTGACAAGCTCTAGGAGAAAATAAGAGCGATGATGCATATCATCCCATGGCTTGTCAAAATCATTCATGGCCTCTATGATAGCTTCATATGAAGGTAAAGTATCATCAAGGAAATCATGTGAACAAGATGATGAAGTGGCCCACACGGGCTCTAGAATAGGATCCTCCTCATCAGTTTGTGAGGTAACAGGATCTGGATCGACAAAAGAGTCAAGAACAACTTGATAAACTATCTCTAATGCCGATAGTGGCATGGACATTCTCGTATGTGACTGAACTTCACAAGATGAAGTCGAGGAAGATAGGGTCCAAGGATCATTAAAATATGAAGTGCAGAAAATAACGAACCTCTTTGAAGAAGACGACCTACTGAACATGGCGTATATGTGATGAACTAGTGCCATGAAGTCGAAGGTACCCGTAAGGGATGACTATATTCCTACACCAATATTCTCATTTTCTAACTGAGAATTGTTGATCACGGGCATTGACATTCCAATTCTTGTAGAATGACAATCCATTTATTGTACCTTCCCCCTATGATACGCCTAGTAAGTACATATTGAAATGTTTTGACATTGGAAACCATAGTAGTTTTTCAAAGCAATATATAGTGTCATAATCATTGAACTGTGTGAACTACAACCAAAGATATCTTTTCAACATGAGAATATTTTATTTCAGGTCCAACTAAGTTTCGGCTAAGATAGTAAATGATGTGGTCATAGAGCTCGTCATCCTTCTGAACCAACACCATACAAATCATCTCTTTGGGAGCGGGGACATAAATCAAGTAATATCTATCGTAGTCTGGAGACTTCATCAAAGGCATCAATACCAAGGATTTCTTCAAAGCATCAAAGGATTCCTAGGCTCTCTCATCCCAGATAAAAGGAGTGTTCTTTAAGAGATACATGAAACCCTTAGTAATATTGGCATAGTTCACTATAAACTATCATAAAAAGTTAGCTTTATCCTGTAAACCTTGAAGTTGATGAATAGTGTGCGGGGGAGGAAATCGAAGTATCACCTCAACCTTAACGGATCTACCATGATCCCAGTCTCATAGACTAAAAATCTTAGAATTCAACATGGCCTAATGAAAAATATCCATTTATGAGGGTTCAAACAGATGCAATAATGGCGACATATTTCAAAAAATATTCGAATGTGTTTAGGGTGATCCACTCTCTTATAGGAGTGAGCAACGAGATCGTCGAGATACGCTTCGACTATATGCTTGAGATCGTGAAATGAGAAGGTCATAGCTCATTGGAAGGTTGCTCCGACGTTCTTAAGGGAGAAAGGCATCTTCTGGTATGTGAATGTACCCCAAGGGAAAATAAATTTCATCTTATGTTGGTTCTTGGGCTTAACCTAAATTTGGTTATGCCTTGAAAATATGTCCATAAAAGAAAAAACTTCCCTTCATGGAAATTCATCGAGAATCTGATCAATGAAGGGTGTCAAGAAGTTGTCTTTGGGACAGGATTTATTCGGGTCATGAAAATCCATGCATACGCATATGGTTCCTTGATTTGTGTTCATGAGGACGTGATTGGATACCCCTTCAGTCAAGGGAACCGGGTAGATAAAGCCAATGTTAAGCAGTTTTTCTACCTCTGCCTTAATAGCAAGGACCTTCCTAGGATTGACAGCTCTAAGTTGTTGTCGAATAGGCTTAACATTCATGTAGGTTTTAATATCATGTTTGACAATTAGAGGTTTGATTCCTAACATATCTTGATATGACCAAGCGAATACATCACAAAATTCCTTGAAGAGCTTGGTGTAGATAAACATTTCTTCTGGCAAAAAATACGCATCGATGTATACATTTTCAACCTTTCGAGGAATACGAGAGATATCGATCGTGATGGTAGGAGAGATACTCGCCATGTTTCCTTCAGCATAAATGTCATGTGTATCAAGTGTAACTATGACATGACCGACTTTCTCTCTCAAGGTAGATGTAAAATCATCTTGTTCGATTCTGGCAAGCTCTAGGAGAAAATAAGAGCGATTATGCATTTCATCCCATGGCCTGTCAAAATCATTCATGGCCTCTAGCCTCTATGATAACTTCATTTGAAGGTAAAGTATCATCGACGTAGTCATGTGAACAAGACGATGAAGTGGCCCACATGGGCTCTAGAATAGGATCCTCCTCATCGGTTTGTGAGGTAACAGGATCTGGATCGACGAAAGAGTCAAGAACAACTTTATACACTATCTCTACTATCGATAGTGGCATGGCCATTTTGGTATGTGACTGACCTTCAAAAGATGCATTCGAGGAAGGTAGGGTCCAAGGATCATTAAAATATGAAGTGTGGAAAGGAATGAACCTCTTTGACAAAGAAAACCTACTAGACATGGCGTATATGTGATGAACTAGTGCCATGAAGTCAAAGGTACCCATAAGGGATGACTACATTCTGACATCGATATTCTTAGTTTTCGGTTGAGAATTGTCAATCATGGGGATCGATGTTCCAACCGATGCATTGGGGATAGGATACACAAAGAACAACTAGTGGAGAAGACAGACGATACGATTGCAGTCATAGCATAAGTCCAATTTATTCCTAGTAACAAGTTATAGTTGAGGGGCACATAAACCACCTCAACATCCACCTCTACCATATTTCCACCTAACTAGACTGAGAAAGAAGGAATAATATCATGAGGGTAGAAGGAACGACCGTCAAAAGCAGTCAACATGGTCAGAGATTGAGAAAGGTTTAGAGAGTCGAGGAATTTCCAACAGATCAGGGACATGACACATGTTGCAGTGCCTTCATCAACAACAGTACATTTGATGGTATACTTTGAGTAACCCACGTGGATTCAGAATTCCATATGGTAAGGAAAGTGAGGCTTCACATATGTGACGTCAAACTTGATAACTTTAGAGACACAAGGATATACATCTGCTAACGCAGATAAAAATGCATTCCTTTTTGAAGGACATGTCTGGAGTACCTCCAGAGCTGACATCGAACAAGGGGTTTGACCCAGGTTTTCAACAATAGAGTAATTCTGGGAGACTCTAGCACTAGTATTGTGGGTAGAGAATTTGAGTACTCCTTTTGGAATACGAGGTGGGGTATCTGGTTTTTCTATCTGTAAAGGAGTCTCTAGAGGAGGGGGATACTCTAGACTAGGTATAGTCTGTGAATAACTATAATCACGAGACTGAGTGGCTACATTAACCTCATATTTAACCATATTTATGCATATATGGTCATCGTCTTGTGTCGGTGGGTTTTGACTCCCACTCGCCGCATTTTCGACATTCGAGGAGCTCAAGGTCATGTGATGATTATGTGGAAAAGGATTAGTCATCATAGTGGGTGGTAGAGATAAAATCCTCGCATATTCTGCAATTTTGGGGAATAAGTGGGTAAGGTGATCATATGTACAAATATTGCAGGGAAACTTCACCTTGTGCCTTTCTTTCTTGCCCTCACTAGCATTATTATTCGACTTCTCATTATTATCGTTGTCCTTGGTTTTATTACTATTCTTCCCACCCTTATGGTTGTTGCCATGTCCTTTCTTTTTATTCCCTCATGGTTGTTGGTTACTGTTTGGGTTGGTCAATGACTGCACAGAATGTACATCCACCGATTGAGTGGGAGTGGAGGACACATACGGAGTTGGTTCTCCTATAGACTGGTTTAGAGACAATTCTTTCAACTGGCTTGTCACCAAGTATACAGATTTCAAATTAGTAGAGCCTACAATTCAATTGGCATGAGGCCCAAGATTTTTTCTAGGGTCATAGTTTGACCTCAGTGCGTCTGGAAGAATCTTGTATAACATCCTAGATTGAGCATATATAAGATCTAACTACTGGGCTTTAAAAATCACTTCTTCCTTAGATGTAACCCCAAATGTAGAAACATCCTTCGAAATATAAGGCTGTAGAGACTTAAGGAACCACTCTAGTAGGAATTCCAGGGGCATGTAGGCCTTGATCAACCTCTTCCATCTACGCCACTCCTAGATGTGATTCGATATATGGGTGCATTTTTCTTTATCAAAGGTCGAGCGAAGTTCTATGCCTGCATCGTAACGTACTAGCAAATTGGAATTGGTTGAGGAAGACTAAAACCATCTGATTAAAAGTTTCGTACGTCTCCCCTGGTATCTCTATATACCATTTTGTGGCGACCCCTATGAGGGTGCATTGAAAAAATCTTAAACGAATAGAATCATCATTAAGGGAGTTCAAAGAGCACCAAAGGTGAAAATTAGTGACGTGATCACCAAGATCTTCACCAGTATTTCTTTCGAATTTTGGAATATTTTAAGGAAGCTTAGTGGGGATGGGGGGCCATGTCAGATCATGACGCACGGGGTCGTTCACCAATTTAGACAAGTATGGAAGATTGAGCGTGGCTAGAAAAGGGAGACAGGGTTGCGACATCTGGCCCCAAGATCCCTGGAAATATTGTTGTTGGGGAATCACATCCCATCCAGGGTTATGGTATGCACCATGGCCCTGTCTGACATTGTAAGACGCTCCTCCTAAATGATTCATGAGGGGTGGGTTGGGCACCATTCCAGTAGGAATTTTGTTATGAGGGTTGTAAAAATTGCCCGTAGTTGGAGTGGCTCCGGGTTGGGGGTTGCCCAAGGTATGAAACTGACCTCCTCTAGTTGTGAATCTGGAGCATAAAGGTGGATTCGTCATACCAAACATGTGTTGGTGCAGAATTGATCAGACCAGGGTCCTTCTYAGGTTACCAACAAAAGGCACTGAGTAGTCTATATCATTGGCATCTTCATCTCCTCCAAAGAGAAGAAGTCTCACTCGAAGCGCAACCAATAYRAAAAGATAGGGAAGGGAAATGAGAATAMTTAGGTTCATTTCCATAACCTTCACGATTCACCATGATCTTGCGCAAGATAGACTAACAAAAAAACATATATAAACTCATTCATACTGGAACTAAAGATACTCAAGTTGTGAAATAATTTGTAAACAAAGATATCATATTGATSTTATCGAGCATAAATAAGTATTGTAAAGAGACAATTCATAAGCATAAACATAGAATGACACAGTATATTTCAAAAATTTAGTTACTTCTTCATCTATTATCATCAAATRTTATTGAGTACAATCTCAGAGATACAAATAAGTACTCTGTTASAACCTTCTGGCTCGGGACTTATGTCATAGAGATCTATCTACTCCTTTTCCCAAAACTGTATACAAATTACAATTACATAACCTTTTCTCAACTAAACCCAACCACAATAGCCAACCCAACCCTTTTACAATAGTATGCATCTCATATATAGACTAAGTGGGATCTTCTGGTTTTAGTCTCGCATGCTTTCTTGTTATGTTGTAACTGGTTTTGCCTTGCTGGTGTTGCGTTGTCCATTTTCGCAACTGATTTATGTTTCTTTGCTTGCTCCATTATCCAACGCTTTTGTAGCTTCTGCAACTCATGTTTAACCAACACTGGGACTATGGTCCTCCTTGCACAACTTCTAACCAAAAAAAAAGGGCCCAATAGGCTCTGACCATAAGCATTCAATTGCCCTCAAGTCAAGTACTTGACTCTTGTAGCTTCTAGGAGTGCATGTTGCTTTCCCCTATCCTCCGTCTCCACTTTTCTTTCACCTTCTTCTTGCACTTTCTCTTTTTATTCCTCTTCAAATGAAGGGCCCAAATATGGGATGAACTCTAAGGCCCACTTCCTGACTTCCTAGAAAATTCCAATTTTATCCTGCCACTTCTTGGCAAGGAGTGAGGCCTCAACTACAAACTACTAAGTCGCATCTGTGATACATCCTTTGGGCTTGGATGCGACCAGAGAGTTCCATTCATAGTCGGCTGTAGCATCTACCTGATGCATTTGAATATACATTGTTTAGATGACCAGTCAAAATTCACACAACTCCTTCTTGGCTATGGATTGTGCTTCAAACATAGCGTTGATCTCATTATCTGTTCGCTGAATTTGATAAATTTTCTCTTGTTTCTCTAGCGGATCCATGGTGAACACAAATTCCTCATTGAGAAATTGTATTCTTGCACACACGTCCTCTAGAGTTTGGTTGCATCTTGCGATAATTCCCATCCAGTTGTTGACTTCTAAAAATATCTTTGTGCACTCGATTGTTCACTTGTGTAGTGCTTCTTGAGCATTTTTACCTTCCAACACTATTTTCTCCATCGACTCTTGCAACTTCCGAGGTTATTTCTTTGCTTCCTGTTGACTCTCTCGCAACTGCACTTCTAGATTCTGTGAGTGAATGGCCAACTATGACCATGCTCCCTTGAGTAGCTTGATCTGATGTTCAGGTTCTCCTGTAGCACTAGACTCTGGCAGTTCTGGTGCTACTTTCCTTACTTTCGTCCATGCTTCAACAAGCCTCTCTTGGACTCTCTCTAGTTTATGCTCCTCCTCGATCTTAGCATATTGTTCCTATGTTTTGCATGCTTGATAAAGGAGTTCTTCCTCCCTTGCGAACTCTGCAGTCCTTTCGTCCTGCTAGATCCTTTGCTCCAGTTGATCAGTTGAGGCTCTGATCATTCCAACTAGCTGTGTTGCTGGCCACTATGCAAGGTCAGCGGAAGAAGGGGTGGATTCCCTAGGTACACGGACCTGCAGTGGAAGTCCCCTGGCTGTTGAATGCTTCGAAGGTTTCTCCACCTCCTCTTCTCATGTAGATGGTCCTAGTGTAAGCCTCAACCTCAACGTCGATGGAAGGAACGTTAGAACATATGTTCTGGCTAGGAAGAGTTGCAACAACTCTGCGCACTACTGAGGGTTTTGGAGGACTAGCTCCGTTTGTTCTTGTACCAGTGTTGCACTTTGTCCTGAGACCATCTCATGTTCCTTCTCAACCTCTGGTATCTCCACCTCTTTATGGACCTCAGCTTCTGGGGTTGGGCTTCCAATAGAACCCTCAACCTTGGTCGTTGAGGAAGTGTGTTGAGGACTTAGGGCTTGTGGCTTTGGTACTTCTTTCATCTCCATTGAAGACATAGTGTCCTGAATTTGCACAAAGGGTATGCTCTACTGGTCCTAGGATTCAGGTTTTGGGCTAGTAAGTTCTAGCCTCTGTTCGGGTACTTCAAGGTTTGGACCAGGGATTTCTGATCTCTACTCTGGTATCTATGAGGGATCCAATTTCATGGGTTCTAGTTCGATGGTTTGGTATGGAATGGAGGTTTCCTAAGGAGGCGACCGGGGTTGTGGTGGTTATGGAGGTTTCTCAATGATGATGGTGGTGGATGGAGTGGTGTTAGGCTCAACTTCATCCTGGATGTCTATAATGTGGGTGGCTCGAGCCGCTGAGCGAGTGCAAGGAATGGTGCATGAAATGGGATAGGGGTTCAGAACCTTGCTCAAGGAGGTCTCCATGCTGGGTTTCTTGGTCATTGGCTCTATGATGAATGAAACACTGAGAATTTTGTTGACATCCTTACCTATCAACATAGATTTCTTTGGAGAACATAGTTAGTGTTCTCTTCTTGCGCTCTAGTGGTTACGTCTCTTCCTCCTTGTCGGAGTCCGTCTGTGTCGGGGAATATTTTTTCTGTACCTCTGGGCATGAGCTTAGTACTACCCCGGCTTCCTGACCCCTATTCTTCAGCAGCTCCATGGGCACAAGGTAATGCATCCCCAACTTGCACGGGTTGCGTTTGACTCTAGGCCATGACATAACCTTCTTATCGAAGGCCTCCTCATCCAAGTAGAATTGAAGCATGAGCGAGTGGAAGTCCTCTATGTTGGCATACCTTGGCCAAATGAATGTATGGTGTCAGTTCATGCTGAATGCAATGTTCCACGTGTTGCAGTTGAGAAATTCCTGTGGAATGTGTAAGCTTTGTGTTGCATCGAGCAACTTGTTGTACCATTTTTTTATATGGAGAACACCGTGTTGTTGAAGGTGATGTTCTCTGAGTTCAAACTTGAGTGCCAAGGCTTGAACATATTTTCCAAACACCCCTTATCTATTGTAGAAAATGGTCTTCCGGTGGGTTGCATCCACTTCAGCATTGCGAATGCAAGAAACAAGTAGTCATAGGTGAAAGTACCCCACTTCTCCTATGCTTTCTTGTAGGCCACCATGAGTTATTCCAATAAATATCTACACCAGTTGAAGACAACACCATTGGTGCAAAAATCTACCACTGATAGAGCATCCAATGTACACTCTCCTTTGTAGTAAGACATCATGACCTTGCTAGCAATTATATAGCAACCAGTCATGACCATCTCAGGTAGTATGGGGTTGATATTGTCTATTCACCCCCCCCCTCTGTTTATGAAACCTCTCATATAAACTGGTCTCCCCCTTCTTCTTTCCATGCTTACTAGTACCTTGGAAACCTTTGGACACGTCCTCAACTTTGATGGACAGTACAATAAGCTGGTGGATGTCCTCTACGTAGATTGGATATCTCCTATCCAACCATAGGATTTTTTTGCGTACCCTGTTGATGAGAAACTTGGCACACCTCACAACATCTCCAGTGGTTCTAAAAACTGGCAAATCTATGTGGTTCATAATTGTAGAGTTGAACAAATTGATGAACTCAGTATTTGGAAAAAAACGCATGACTCCCAACTCGTCAGGAGCGACACTCCATAAGACATCAATGTTAATATGAGGGAATAGAACCTAGTCTATCAGTTCAAGTTCAAGGATATTGAATTTCTCGACCTTCCCTTTGAGATCTCTCACGATCTTGACCCGGGGGTCATAGGGCTCATATGGTACTGCATCCTTCAAAAAAAATCTTTTTCTCCCTGTAGCTCTCATCATGGTGAGTGAAAAATATCAACACATTCCATAGAAGAAACAAGAATTAGGGATCGTGACTGAGGGCTGAGGGATTACATAGGTTTTCTCACAATTTAGAATTCACAAATCGCTAAGTTCTCTCTGGGAAACAATGCGTCCTACACCGAGTTCACAGAACCTTATACCCGACTTAGCTAGAAAGTTTTGCAATAATTGTTATTCATCATTAAACCTATAGACACAACTTGGATTTGAGTTGTCTGACGAGACTGGTTAACGGGGTAAATCTATTGGGTGATCTCGGTATTTACTGGGAAAGTTGGTCAGGGACATGGCCGATTCCAAACCTTATTGTTTAACGGATGAGAATCCTCGCGCGAATACTGATGGCATCTTCGTGTATTATGACTTTATCATTTAACATAATTTAGATGATTTATTGTAGTGTTAATAAAGTCTATGACTCGATTGGGTTCATGTGGAACATGGACTAGGATTTCATCTAAATTTTCTCTCCCTCCGACCACAAAGGGGTCCCCATCATATTTAATGAATTTCATTAATCGCTTCATGGCTCTTCTAATCCTACACTATTGAGTAAGTAGTTCTGCATCAAACAACACTTAGACAGAAAAAATGAACTACATGCCGCGATGCAACAATGCACTCTGTGACTTTATTAACTAAATTCACAAAAATTGAAAAAAACTCAAGTCTAACTACTATACATGCTCCTTTGGACTGGAGGAATAGTCCTTTATCTCAGTTCTGATACATATAGGGTTTCAGGAGAGTGTCATTCACCTATCCTGGTCGCAACATACCATCTAGTTGCACGAGTCTAACTTCTCCCGAAGGTCGGATCTACGCAACTATAAATGGTCCCAACCAATGCATGCACAACTTGCTTGGATGTTTCTAGTACTGACTATCATAAAGTAGGACTTTGTCTCCTTGTGCAAATGATTTGGTATTAATGTGTCTATCATGCCAAGATTTCTTCCTTGCTTTCTCAACTGATTGATGGAAGTATCCTAAAAAAATGGTCTCTTCAAGTTCTTGCAACTCCATAAGCCTCTGCGCAACTGATTCATCCTCTGACTTGTGTGTAATCTGTGCAATGTATAAAATCATATTAATGAATTTTGTAGGTACCACAACCTCTTTCCCATAAACTAACTGAAATGGAGTGTACTTGTGGAGTTTATTTGTGGTTCTCCTATAAGCCCATAAAACTACTGGGACTCTCTCATCCCAAACCTCCCTGTTTGCGCAACAAACCCTCATTAATTCTCTCTCCAAAATCTTGTTAAACGCTTCCACTGTTCCATTGTCTTGCGGATGGCAGGGGCTAATTTTATGATGTTGGATCAAGAAATCTATTGTAATTTTTGCTATTGTACTGCTGATGAAATGACCTCCCTGATCACTAGTCAAACTCCTAGGACATCCAAACCGAGTGATCATATTTTAAAAGATTAACCTAGAAGAATTATCAATCGAACAATCTTGGACAACTGCTACCTCATCCCAACGTGTAAGGTAATCAGTTGCAGTATAATATACCTAGCCTTTGAATGCCTAGTGGTGGGGTTGATCGACCTAATGAATTCAATCGCCCATTTCTCAAATGTTTGTAGAGATCGAATTGGTTGAAGAGGCAATTCATCTCGTCGTGATGGCTTACCCACTCTTTGACAAACTTTGCAAGATCTAGCATAAACCTTTGCATCCTTGAAGAGCGTGGCCCACCATATTCTATCTTGGAGGAATTTCTATGTAGTGGCCTTTCCTCCAACATGACCTCCTATAACTCCACTATGGCAGTCCCACAGTATGTCTCGTCTTTCGTGATATAAGACACATCTTCTGAGGATGATATCTAGTCCCAACTTATACAATTTCCCTGCTATCAATTGATAGTCCATTTCTCTAACCACCATATGATGTTTTTGAGATGCGAAGTATGTTTTTGGGCAGGCCCTTGTACTTAAGAATACTGTTATGTCTTCCAAGTATTCTGGTATAGCCTCAACCCAGAACAAGTCTGCATCTGGGAGCTGATCATTGACTTCTCTGCCACTTTCTCCTGACTCTAATATATACAGGTGATCATGACCTATGTTGCGTCTTCCAAGATTAATGATTACTTCAAATGAAAATTCCTGGAACAATAATAACCATTGACAAATTATTCCTTCCAGAACAAGTTTGTTAACTAGATATTTTAATGCAGAATGATCAGTAAAGAACTTAAAATGGGATTCTAACAAATAATTTCTAAAATTCTGTAGAGCGTAAATCATAACTAAACCCTCCCTCTTGGTGGTTTTATAGTTACGCTCATCTTGTGATAAATTCCTGTTAGCAAAGTAGATAGGATGATCCATTGCTCCATCTCCTAGTTGCGCTAAGATGGTTCCAAGGGAAATACCTGATGTGTCTATGTGCACATGAAATTCATTTTCCCATTTTGGAAATATCAAAATAGGTGTTGTGATGAGCTTTTCCTTTAGGATATTGAACGCTTTATCACACTTTGGGGTCCACTGGAAAACTTTAGACTTCTTTAGTAGATTTTCCATAGGTGCAGTGATATTTTCATATCTTCTGATAAACTTGCAATAGTACCCTATGTGCCCCAACGTGGAGCGCAACTTCTTAGAACTCGCAGGTGGAAGCATGTTCATAATAACCACAAATTTTGTTGGGTCTACCAATACTCCTTCTCGACATACTATCTGGCCTAAGAAATTTCCATGTGGCACACAAAAGATACACTTTGTGAGGTTCAATGATATATGAAATTATCTACATCTATCAAACATCAGACGTAGTAGGGCTACATGTTCCTTGAGAATAATGTATATCGTCCAATTGTCCATATAAAATTCTATAAACTTGTGTATAAATTATCGAAAAGATGTTATTACAATCCAAGAAAAAACTTCAGGGGTGTTCTTTAGGCTGAAGGGCATCACATTATATGAAAATGACCCCCATTTTTTTAAGAATGTGGTCTTCCTTTTGTCTTATTCTACAATCCTTACTTGGTGATACCCAGAAAATCCATCTGTAAATGAGTAAGATTCTTTCCCCGCGACCTGTTCTAGCACCTCATTAGTAAACGTGTTGGGAAAGGGTCATGAACACTGGAAGAATTAAGGCTTTATTAGTTTACATGGACCCTAATGTCATTTATGCCTTTCTTTCTCTGGATTACTATTGGGATAACCTATTTTACTTCTTCTAATGAAAAAATAAGTCCAGCTTCCAACATCTTGTTTATTTCCCTCTTAACCTTCTCTTTCACTTTGGGGTTAAGGTGATATGGTCTATTCCTTACAGGCTTTGATCCTGGTTTTAGTTCAATATTCATCTCTCCCATAGCTCCTTTTATCCCTTTTAGCTTTGAAAATGTCTTTGGGAACAAGTCCTCATACTCTCGCAATAGGCTATGTATTTCTTGGCTAGTTTGCTCATCCTAGTAATATCCTACCATATATATCTTAGGTTACTATGTGGTCCCTATATTGACTTTGCACAACTTCAATGGGTAATTATAAGAACCATCAGTCTGGCTGGGTATGATGTTTTGTATTTCTCTGCTCCCTTCTGTTTCCTTAATGGATAAGTTTCTCAATCCTTCTAAATCATCCAGGATTTCCAAATCCTTCTCAATTTTATATAATTCTATAGGTCTCTCATCCAAGTTTAGGTGAACGTTAGACTAAATTTCTTGGCTATGCTTTGCACATACCACTAGGTCTCATTCCCATTCACCATTAACTGTAAAAAGGAATTCTTTAATTTTATGCAGAACTACTTTAAGCTCAGGGTACTTACTTGTAAACGAGAAGTCCTTGCAAAAGTGATCTGCCAACGTTTTCCAGTTGTTGGTCTTTCTTCTGGTTTCTTCATGTATGTACCAAGATTTCATAATTGGACCTAGTGAATGGGGAAATACTTGAACCCAGAAGAGAGATGGTATTTCCGCAACTTGCCACTGTCTCATGCATTTTTCAATATGTTCTTTAGGATCAGACTGTCCATTGAACAATTACGCAGCTTGGAAATCTGTCTGCATCTCTGATTCCAACTGCTCCTTATCTTGAAATCTATATTGGATAGCTTGCTTCACACCTTCCCATTTCCCAACTAAGGATTTGTGATTAGTCCAACATCTGGAAGGGGTGTCCTGGAGGGATAAATACAACACTAATATCCTTTGATCCCGTTGGAACATGCCTAATTTTGAGCTTTTGAACTTTGTATTTTACCTCTTAGAAATAAAAGTTTTTACCCAAAAAGAAAAAATATTAGAGAGTTGCCTTTTAATTTTAGATCAAATCCATTGGTTGTTTCTTGGAAATAAGGATCTTACATTATCTACCATCGATGAGTTTCCTTAATTTGATCTAACAATCCTAATGATATCCGAATTTTTGAAGTCACCTGAGTTTTAAAGGAAATCCTTCAACGTTCGCTTCGCAACTCCGCGCTTCGGGTTTTCCAGCAAACCCAAACAATAAAAACCCTGAAACTCTGAAACCTGAAGATAACCACTCACGTTTTTTCCTAAAGAACTCACAAACACAAGTCATAGGACACATTCCTTTTAAAAAATATTTCGTTGAGTTGACATGTGGAACTCATTTTTGACATTTATGTTGGATGATTCGCACATTTTCAAGTGACATGTGACACCTTTATTTTCTTGAAATGTCATCAGAATGATGTCATCCCTACCATGTCACTCTAAGAGATTGCTCTTTGGGAGTTTATGACTTCACAATCCTCGGATTATCAAAGCATCGAAGTAAAGTGATTACAAAAAGTAAAAAGGGTTTTCAAGGAATTGGTAAATCGATTAAGTGTTAATTAATCACTTTACAGTTTTGGATTTCGGAAATTTTCTCTGGCACTATATTCAAAACTTCCAAAGTCCAAAATTTTGAAATACTTAAAGTTAATATGACGTTTTAAACATGATTAATTAATATTTAAAAGTGATTACAAAAAGTAAAAATGGTTTTCGAGGAATTAATAAAACGGTTAATGACTTTATTTAGTCATGATTGAGTGTTGGTTTATCACTTCGCAGTTTCAGATTTCAGAAAATTTCCCTTGTTCTATATACAAGAGTTCTGAAGTTTGAACTTCCGAAAGACTTAAATTTAATACAACACTTTAAACATGATTAATTAAGATTTAAAATAGATTACTCAGATATTAACTCCTCCGCAAATTCAGGCTTCGGGAGATTTCCACCCTGTCACATCCAAAACTCTCGAACGCGAACCGTCGAAGTATTAATGACATTTATGATTGATCGAGGTTAATGATTTCAAATGAGAATTGCGAATCACCAGGTAATGAATTCCATTAAGTTTGATAAATTCTTCGTCAGTAAAGCTATAAAAAGATCAATAGATATTTTGAATAAATCACTTTGAAATTTCAAAGTCATTTTACCATTTGCAAATAATAGATTTTATCCAGTATATAGCCTACATACTTGTCCTGTCATAGGTAATATAACTTTGTTTCCTTAAGGATTATGGCGCCACAAAAAGCTACAAAGAATCTTGATGCATCGGGTGATGATTCAAATCCGAACGCAGACGTTCAATCAGACACAACCCCACAAGTTGTGGACACCATTAAAACTTGGACATAGGTTTTCGATGTCTTAGAGCATCAGATCATTAACTTTCTAGATGAATCTACCAAAGAAGACGATGCATATTTTGCAACTAACTATATACATGTAGCACAATCGAAGCTGCATAAGATCATTGCGTGACCAAGGATCGTACCTTATAATGATATGATAAGTTGGGATTTTGAACATGTCAATATCCAAACTAGGAGCATCATCAACCACCAATAGGTCTTCGTCGGCTCTTTCTGACCAGAGAACCTACAATTAATGTATAAAATTTCCCCTACTCCTAAATACACTTACAATGTCGCATTCCTTCTAGAGTTTGAGAGAAAGGAATGCACCCAATATGCTAGAAATGGTCATGATATAGTCAAGACCTGGTGGGGACATCCAAAGAAATTATGAGCCTACGCTCATGGTATGTACTCCACGACGTCTTTGGATGCTCATATGTTGTATGTATCCATGATGCTCTATCACCTGTTTGGGAAGAATAACCCTACACATTTCTCGGTTGAGTGGGTAGCCATCATGAATGAGGTAGCCGAGGGTTATACTTTCAACTGGGCCAAAATGTTGTTGGATAATTTGGCCAAGGAAATCGTTGATTATAAAACCGAAAAATAAAAAGCGCATCCTGCCCATTTTTACATGTCGTCATATGTTATGGATGTCATTTGTTTCATGACCCCTTTTCCCCTAATGAAATGGAGTTGGACCTCGGCCAGTTTTGAACCAATTCATTTCTATCACTCCAAATTATGGGAGGAGAACGCCAAATATTTATTTTACAAAATATTTCACAACGTTGTAGTGCCTGTGCATATAGTTATTTATGGTCACCCGTCGCCCCAGATTTTAGAAAGGATTATGGGGAACCTAGGCAATATTGTAGATTGGTTCGTTGAGGATAAGTTCTCCTATATCAGAGTTTTTGGTTGTTTGGTTCCTCCCCATGCCCTCCCACAGTTTTTACTCAACAGATTGGTATGTAGAGAAGTTGTGTACCATAGAGTGGAAGGAGGTATCAACAAGGAGTTAAAAGCAGCACAGAGAAAGGTTTTTCAATGAGCCTAACTATGATCATAAACCTTTAACCCTAACTCTAAACTTTTCCATGCATAGGAGCTCCATTGAAAAGAATTCTGATAATCAAAGGAATTTGCGCTTTGAAAAAAGTAAAGTTGACATTTTCTTAAGGAATTTAAATAGTAAATTAAATCTCCTAACTTATAAGGACAACATTGAAGAACTCTATCATAATTTTACAACTACCCTTTCCACTTCTATTAACACGTTCTCTTTCAAGGTGTCCCATAAAAAGAATAATAGAATGACCAACACTTGGTATGATAAAGAATGTAAAATTTCTAGGAAAGTTGTTAGGGATTCTTATAATGAGTCCTTAAAACTAGATAAGATCAATACGTACAAATCCCTAATTAAAAGGAAAAATATACACTATATCAATAAAAGGCAAGAGGAAGTCCCCGAGGTGTAGGACAGTCGGTGACGGAGTGTGTTGTTAAGCCACTCCGTGATGTTAAAGTCACCGGTTCGAAACCTGCGGGGACAAAAAATCCAACCATGTTAAGGGTTGGTGTGGCTCAGGCCGGGTGCGATCCC
>ML800975.1:308536-352217 GCA_009831015.1 Picea engelmannii | reverse complement strand
GTATGTTAATGTTTCTTGTACATTTAAGGAATTGATTTGGTTAATGATATTATTAAACATCGTTCCTATACAACCAAGGAATTGATGGGTTAATAAGATTATCAAACATCATTAATATACATCTGTTAGAATATAACTTGCACATGTCATTTATAGAACCATGACCTGTTGACAAGGTAATTCAATAAGATGGCTTATTAGATTAAGTTATGTGAATAAGTTAGAAAGCAGTAGTTGAGCCATGAGATAGGGATAAGGATATGCTAGATTGTGATAGTGGATAAGATGAATGAAATCCATTGATCATGGAAGAAGATTAATAAAAAGATTAATAGTTGAGATTTGTTCAATATTATATAAATATATATGTTATGTAATGTAATTGACAAGTTAATTAAAGTAAATGAACTAAGCTTTGTGTGTACTCTCCTATGTTATTTACAAAATTTATTATGGTATCAGAGATGTGGCTCCCTAGCGTCTAAGGATGTGTCTAGGCATAGGAGTAGAGTAAAGTAGAGAGAGGTTGTGTGCTTAGTAGTGTAAGAGATGCACTCAAGGGATTTTCGGGGGATTTTCTTGATTTGTTAATTTTTATTTTTCTCACTTTGATAATATGTCTGGAGAGTCATAGTAGTGATGCGAAATTCTTTTTTTATATGGTCATCTCATCTATAGCAAGATAGAGTGGATGGAACTAGTTAAGGAGAATTTTAAGGATGAAAATTTATATTAAAATGTAGAAACATGGGATAATATTACCATTCTTTAATATACAAAATGTAAAATGTTAGACTAGAGTTATGTAAAAATATTCAAATTTATATGCATTTTATATAGTTTCTATAAATTTTTGGTTATTTTTAAGGTAAAATAATTTTATTCAATGAATAAAATTTGGATTAATTATTTTAAAAAAAATGGAAATTGGTGAATTTTGTTTTGAGAAAAACCATGAAAAATTAGCCTATTGGAAAAAATTTACCCGTAAAATCATCTATAAAGTTGATAAAATTGTGCTGTTAGTGTTAATTTTGATGAAATCATTGTGATATCTAAAAATTGCATGTTCACCGATTTCCATTTCCAGAGATCAAAATCCAAGTTACTGAGTTGTTATTAGTGAACATGGAGGAAGAAAAGGATGGAGAAAACCCTAAAACCTCTTTGCAGGCTAAAGCTGGAAGCATTGCTATAGAACCACAACCTTCTTAAAGCAAAAGCATTGAGAACTAGATTGTATGAGATCCTAAGGCTATTGTCGTAGACTAGATTGGAGCACACTCGATCGATGGATATGATCGAGGACGAGGAAGGTGCTGACGGGCGGCCGGAGGCTATGGCACCAGGGTTGATACCAAAGGGTTATTGACCAAGAGAACAACGCGTTGAACACGAGCAGATGGTCACCGATGCCGAACTTGTATTTGGACCTATTAGTCAAAGTCGACTTGAAGTAGAAGTTGAAGAAGAACCAGGCACCCTAGATCAAACCAGACAGAAGAGCGTGTAAAAGGTTGTGTTGCTAGGTTTTAGGGCTAGCTAACAGTCTGTTTGATTATGAAGAATTGCACAAAGGTTGTAGAAACAGATGCAAAGGAGGAGAAGGATAGAAAGTGATCGACGTTGCTTGTCCTGTGTGGAAACATCAGTGGCGGCATTGGGGGTGTTGTTGAACCTAGATCGACATGATCTAGGTTGATGATCTTGCCAAATTCCGGAGGAAAATCCATGCTGAGATTATTTCCCGTAAGATCGAGATATCTGAGCATGGAGACCAAGCCGTATGAGGGGGGACTTTATCCTTTGAATTATGTTTACCATGTGATGGAGATGGGAGTTGCATCAGTGTACAAAGATTCATCAATTCCATATTGATTATCCATCGTTGTGAGCATCTGGCGGTCAAAATCATAGAGGCATACATGGTTTATCTGTTGATTCTTCAGTAAGGCCACCACCGCTGATGACAAAGGCATGTTTGACACAGCCATGTGGATATTCACACCCATGAAATGCCCTCAAAGGGAGACTACGTTGAACAACTACTAGAAGAGATGCCAAGTATGGGAGCATTGGTATGTTTGGAAGAGCTAAGGGAAAATATTTTAGTGAAGCTGAAGCGGACGGGCTCGAACCCTAGGTAGAATGGGGTTCTATGTATTCAATGATGTTGTTGATCAATTTGTAAAGAAAATTTCCAAAAAAGTTGTCCATTATAGTCAATGCAATTCTTCAGCAAGGACTTTCGATGGAGTTGATCAAATGGGAAATTTACTAGTAGAAGAGGTAAATAAATTCTTAGAGAATAGACGTGGAGTAAAAACAATTCCATTTGTGAGTCACTCATTAGGTGGCTTAGTAGCAAGGTGTGCTATTGGATGGCTTAGAGGAAAGGTGTGATATTGGACTACTATATGTGCCACCTTCATCAAGTAGGACTAGAGCACAAAATATTTGTGATAGAATTGATGACAACTTCAATATTGACGTTGATGGAAATCTAGGGTTAATGGCAATGGTAGTTATAGCAATGGCTACTAGTCACCAACTACCATTAGCAGAGGACATGGCGAATGGGAATGTACAAAGTAGATGTTCCATGGGAGAAGTCACTAGACTTCTGAGAAGGATGATGAGCGTACAAATGGTGAGATTTGGATTACCTCCTTGTGGTATGATAGTTAGAGGAAGACACCTATGAGAAAGAGGGCACATAATCAAGAACAAATCGTGATAGAGTCGTGAGCTAAGAGAGTCCAAGGATTGGCTCAAGGAAAAAAAAGGACTTGCTCTTGTAATGCTAAAGATCTGTATATCCAAGATACATATTTTGTTGTAGTCTAATGCAAATCTTTTTTTTTTTTTTTTTTTTTTTGGTTGTTGTTGTTGTTGTTGTTTGGAAGTTATTTGGAATTGTCACATGGGTCTTATTTTGTCAACGGAGTTGAGTCAAGTTTGCATATCCCTAGATCAATAAGAATTAATCATGAAAGTCTTTGAAAAAATAATGTAAAAATTGTTAGCTTGAGAAGTTGGAGGTGCATGTTCGGTGTTACCCAACACCTCAATTCTTGAAAAAAGAGAGTCTATGATTGTAAGCTTGGGTGGAAGAAAACTCAGGTTGCCACTGTAGTGACATTTTGTCTGGTTAAGTATTGTCACAAGCTTGCCTATGTGTTGAAACTAAACAATCTGACAATAAACAATTTCTATTTGTAGAAATCATCAAGTACCAAACATTATAAATAAAAAATCACGATGAATTGCAACAAGAAGGAAAAGAAGAAGATGCAAGTAGGAGACAAAGATGACTACTGAAGATTAGACAAAAGGTGTGCATGGTGATGAGATGTAAATGGGCTTGTAATTTGTTGGGAATTTAGTAAAGCAATGTAAATGTTTGTTATACATGAGATGAAATGTTGTTGTAGGGGGTTCATGATCAGTTGTACTCAACACCCCATAGGTATTTGGTCCAAGATGTAAAGCTTGGCCATAGGCAAGATGATTTCCCCATATGTTTTGTAAGCCTTGTTGAGTCAGTCCTACATGGATTAGTATGTAATCATGTAGCATATATCCCTCTTATGCATAGATTAGATGTTGGCATCAAGTTGTGGAATGAACCACTAGGTAGGTACGAGGGTGGTAGGTGTACTTGTATCTAATCTTGATGGAGAATAAGAGAATTTCAATCTTTAATTAAATGGGGAATATGAGATAGAGTAATATTAGAATGTGAGAAGATTGGGACCAAGTTAATCAATTTTTTGCAGGTACAAAAGGAAGAAGAAAAAAGTTCAACGATGAAGCTCATAGTGAAGAAAACCCAAGTGAGTTTGTAAATCAATTTTTCCATCTTTGAGGTTCGTGGTCAGTGGAAACCATCTCTCTGCATGGTTCATGGTCAATAGAAACCATTTATATGCGAGGTTCATACAATCTATGTGGTTCATGGTCAGTCGAAACTAGTTTTGTGCAAGGTTCGTGGTTAGTTTAAACTATTTGTGTGCACTTTTTCTTTTTTTTTGAGTTGCTAATAAGTCATCCAATGTAAAGGTCATTGGAAATAATGTAAAGGTCTAGGTAATCAACACTTTTATGGGCGTCTCCCATAGTTAATTATTAGATTGTCATCGTTACATGGTGCATTGACATACCTCTATGTTGGATTGATATAGAGAAACCATGTATCAAAAGTATTGTCATAGAGAACTAACGAACACCATGGTTGGATACCTAGATATCTCGGTAGATGGAATTATCTCCATAGGGTTGTTAATGGATCATTATATGTACCAATGCATTATCACATGAAATTTCCTTAGGTCTTTTATCCCTTAGATTTTAATTTTTATCCTTTAGACTTTAGGTTTGCTTTATTTTTCTTTTTTGTGATTTCTTAGGTTAGTCTAAACAAATAAAGACTCTGGTTTTGACTCACTTTTTGGCCCACACATATGATTTTAGCCTAGGTTCATTTTATGGTTCATGTCTTTGACTCACCTTTTGACTTGACAACAAGCATAATCAACCCCATGATCCTAATGACGTGACATATCACCCCATCCAATCATGCTCTTTATCGTCTCCATGTTTTCCCTATGTCTGTTAAAGGGATCAAATCAAATTTTGAAAAGGGCATTACCAACTCACTAGGAGTTTCTTTAGTGCACCTTTGTCCTATGCTTCTTTACTGTAATTAGCCATAATCAGTTGATGTCATGATTTCCATTGTTTTCAACACCCTTGTCTTTAATAAGGAATATCGAGATTTGATCATTTATGAGCTTGCTAACTGTCTATCAATTTGAATTTTTCTCCCAACCTTGACGCTGCTAAAATCACTAGTTCAGACCAGCTGCAGATTGTGCTATGGGATCGATTGTCAAAGATAGATTGGAGGCTGAGGTGGATGTAGCATTTCCATATCTTGTTGCATATCGTCCATTATCATCCACAATCTCCAGGTATCCCGTGATTCCTTTCAACAACATGGGAAAGTATTAAGATACCCCTGCCTCAACTTTTGGTAGCTCCTGGCACTGCAGACTACATCCTCTCTTATCCATTTGCATATGTAGCTCTTCTTCCACAGACTTCATAGCCATTTTCCAACTAAACTTCACCTATTCTAGAGGTCAAGACATTTTTCTTTTTGAATCTTGAATACCCATTCATTCACTTGGACCTTGTGTCCACACTACACTACAAAAAGTCACTGCTAAAACTACGCTACAAATCCCATGTCTCAGTGTTTCATTTTACTTGGATTTGTCAGTGCCATCTTCTGTATTCACAAATATCTATGCATTAACCCCTTTTATTCACTATGTCATCCTTCGTTTTATCTCAAAATATGTTGACAGCGAGGAGAATAGAAGTCCATACCTTTTAAAGTTTTGATGACTATTGTATGGTGGCATAAAACAGAGGAGTGCATCCCTGCATACCTTTCTTCATAGTTCCTTTCTCTCATTTTTAAAAGAAAATCTATCAGACCAATCTATTGTTAGTCCAAAGTGAGTTGGAGGAAAATTATTGAGAGAGAAACCATTAGCCATTGTCAATTCTCATTGATGTTTTCCTTTGTTTGGTTCCTTTACCCCTCATTACACCACAACCTTTGATCCCCTATTTATATCCATGGAGACACCTCAAAGGAATAAGTCTCACAAGGGAGGGAGTGTGGTTATGACTGAACCTTCTAACATGCACCTATTTGATGTTGAGCCAATGGTCAGGGAGGTTTTCCAAAGGGTTAGATGCCTCTCTTTTTGCCAAAACATGAAAAGGGGACACCCTGAAGTAGCAACGCAATTGCATTACACTTTGATGGCATTAAGACTAAGGTGGGAAAACTTGAGTTTGAGGTATCTAATGCCTCTATTGCAGCAACCACTGGGATACCTAATACATATGAGAGGTGGTTCAAATCCATGATCCACAATGTTGCCTTTTCCAAGGACTTCCTCAAACCAGACTATCAAAAAGACAATTCGTCTAAGGGAGTGCCTAGGAGCCACCTAGTTGAAGGTTTTGATAAAATGTTGAAGATCATCCAGAGATATTTTACATGTGAGGGAAGGTTTAACATGTTATACCAGTATCATATAAGAATCTTGCTACATTTCACTGGTAAGGATGCAATGAATATCCCTTTTGATATTTTGAGGAACATGGGAAAGATGTCTGATAGAGTCCAAGCAAAGTCCAAGGTTTTGGACACTAATTTCTTTCACTCTAGGTTGATCAAGATGTTGGTGATGGAAGAGTTGAAGAAAATGAACATTCCTTGGGAAAAAATCATTGTCTCTGCCCATATGCAGCTAGATATCGCCTCTAGCCCTCAATCTAGGATGCAGATCCCTTTTCCATCTAGTAGTGTTTCCCCAACAAGAACAAACAACAAGAGAAAAAGAAAACCCACTACTCAAGACAAAGAAACCCCCAAGGAAATTGAAGAAGAAGAGAGCGAGGTTCATCTCTCTCCACAAAGTGATTTTTCACCTCCTCCTACACCTGAATTGGAAGAAGTCCCTTCATCCACCAAAACCACAACCAAGAGGGGAAGGAGTTGCATTTCCCCTCACCTGCTCCAGCAGTTAATATCATAATCAGGAAACCTTTTACTAGATCATCAGCCCTCAAGGAAGTTGTTGAAGCAGAAGTCTTTCCAAAGGCTTCAACTCCAAGGAAAGAAAAATATAAGGGTAAAGGCATTGAGAATCCTATTGAGGTGATAGACAAAGCCTTTGTTCAACAGAAAGATAAAGGTAAATCCATTGAAAAACCTATTGAGGTGATCAACATCGACACTCCACCTAGAAATCACACTTTCAAAAGGTTGGTCAAACAACACAGGGAGGCTAGGAAAGAGGTTTCTCATTTGAAGGCAGAAAGTGTGACTGAGAGAAGAAAGATGAAGGAGCTCATGGACATGTAGAGTGAAACTCTTGACCTGGCAATGTTTTCAGCAAGAAAATCATTGCCTCTCCATAGGAAACTTAAGACCCTGTACATGCAAAACAAAAGCTTTCAGTCCCAAAATAGAAAGATCAAGGAGGAATTGAAACATTTTAAGGATGAATTGGCACATAGGAACTTAAATGTTCTGGTACAAGCTACAATTCAAAGAGATGAACCAACATTTAACAAGAATACACTTGTAGACAAGAGGAGTATCCCTGCAAAGGAAAAAGATGTTGCCATGGCAGAGGTAAGTTCTCGTGCAACAAGGAGTAGTGTTAGATTGATGAAGTAGTTGGGGGATGACAGATCCATTTTTGTGAGTGGTATCTTTTTTCAAGTGTGAGATGATCAAGGAAGTATAATTTTTTCCACCTATAGAAGAATCTGTAGGCTCCTAGTCCATTAGCTAATTTTTTTGTGTTTTTTAAGGATTGGTTTCATCAAACAGAAAAAAAACACAGAGATTTCGTAGCGCCATGGCACTACAGAATCGTCTATACAATATGTTCTGCAATTGTGCTACCTAAGGAGCTACGAAATCTCCTAGCCAAACTTAATAGTACCACTACCAAATCTGTATAGTTATCACAACAATGGCGCTACCAAATATGCAAAGTTATCATAGGAGCGATGCTATTGAATATGCAGAGTTATTTAAGGAGGGGTGCTATGCAAATTGCACAATCATTACACAAGAGTGGCGCTATGGAAAATGAAAACCTGTTTTAGGAGTGGCACTACAAAATCTACAGAGTTATTTCAGAGGAAGCGCTATTGAATCTGCAAAGTTGTTTTGCAAATGGCACTGCAGAATTGGCTACCAAATGCGCTACAGAATGGCGCTACGAACTAGCCCTTGCAGTCAAAGGCTCGAATTCATGACTCCTTATTTATTTTTGATGATGTGGAGAGAAGAAAGGATCACAGGTGGCATAATGGAAGAAACATATGACCATTGGAGGACACTTGGCACTGAAAAGGAATGCGCCTAAGCTAGGAGACATGTCATTTAATTCTTGTTGGAGTGGTTGCCAACATGGCTCCTCAATTGTAGCATTTTGTTGAGATTTGTTAGCACATGTGTTAGGATTTTAGTTGTTTTGGAGAATCCTAGGATAGGAAGGCCAACTTGCACCTCTAATTGTTTCCTTTCCTCTTTTGATTATAAATACATATTCTAAATTATTAGAGAGGTTTTAATGGTTCAACAGGGCTCCCTGATTGTAATATTTTGACTAAGTAAGTTGTTCTCTAGTTATGTATTGGACTTGACACATTTTGATCAATAGAAGTTTTTTTTTTTTTTACATCATCTTGTTGTCTCTTATAATGAAATACTCATGATTGGATGATCCATATGACATGTTGTGGTTGTGTTATGATGAATGTTTGACTATAATACTGCTATGAATGTTTTTCAATGTTCTTTAACTTTAAGCTCAAGAATTTCTTGTGACTGAGTTTGTCTTCCTTTGGCTGCTTGAAGACCTGATGTCAATATCATACCTTTACGCCTTCCTCACTAATTCTTCCCCCTATTCACTTTTACTCCAAATCACTGACTGAAGTTAATCAAGACCTCATTTTCTTATGCATGCTAGCCCAAATTTATGAGTTAAACATTCTTGTTCTGAGTTTTTCCCATTTGACCTTAAATCACTCATTTACATTTACAAATATTTTGATGGGTATTGGGCTTATCCTCTTGCAATCTAAAGATGATTCTCAGTGCTAACACAATGTTTGGCCCAAAGGTATGGTCGGTTACCAGTTGGTAACATATATGACAATTCAAAGTCGTGATATGCAAGATCACAGTTCTAGGGAGAAGTGGAATGTTCACAATAGAAGGAATGTAATGGTCCTATACAAATGATGTAATGAGGTGCATGATTGATGGTGTCAAACACCTCACAATATTAGTCTATGTTGTACTACCTTGCCAAAATAAAAAGGTGTTGTCCCCAAGTTGACGTAATTCTTGTTGTTCAGACATACGTGGTGCATAGTATCACATGTAATAATCTCTCTCATGCATAGGGAGGTTGTGGAATTAAGTTGTGGAATTAACCACTCAGATAAGTACGGGGGTGGACCTGTGACCTAAACTTATAAAGATCAAAGAAGAGACAATATTCAGTACAAGGGGAGAAAATGTATGTATCAATGAAAAAAATAAGCTCACAAAAGAGATTTGGACAAATGAACATTGAAGAAGAAAAAATACATGTATTCATTAAGAGAGAGTGTAAAAATATCATTTGTAATACCCCAAGTTGAGCCCCTGTGAAATGTATTGATGTTTTTAGGCTGGTGAGCCTAGTGTTGATAATTTGGTAGGCTTATGTGTTATAGGTCAAATATTTTATATGCTAAGGCCAATAAGCCTGATTTTTGTATATGTAATTATGCATATTATTAATAATAATTATACATCGTTGCGTGTAGACCAACCACGAAGAAGGAGTGATGGGGGACTAAAATCCACTAGGTAGGGAAAGGGATGGGACTGAGAGGCTAGGAAAGAGGGGCTAAGGTAGAGGGATTAACCCAAAGGAATATTATAATATATTCCTAAAAATGAAAATACTAAAGTGGGGAAAATAAACCCAGTTATCCTAAGTTCCTCGGAAAGGGAACCAGTGCTAAATGGAGTGCATGAAGCTCCAGGAAGATAAGTGTCAACCTGGGCACATGTAGTTAAAGCTATAAAGTTAGCTCATTGGGGGGTTCTCTCCCCATTCTCCCATCCTTCTCATAACTTGTCGAGCCTCCATCGTGGACCTCTTCATCTTCGACGCACCTCTGAAACTAGTAATTAGGGAAGCTGACCTATGATTCATGTGAAGCCCAACATATTTGTACTTGCCTAAACCGTGGTGTGCCTTACCGAATTGTAGTTTTTACCATCCCCTGAGCTATGTTGAACCTTTACTGTTGTCCTCACCTTGTTGGAATGAGTTGAAGCTAGTTGAAGAAGCGGATTGTTAGGATCGTGGTTGAAGAGGCACATTGTCAGGCCTATGAGTAGGTCTCTCTAGGTGAGACAATTTGCTAGGAAGTTATTTTCTCCTAGAGAGAGTCCAGCACCAACTACAGAGCTCTGATAATTTATGATCCGACCTGTTTCAAATACCCTAAAAGGGGAAGTGGAGAAGCTAATGGACTGTGGAACAATGAAGGTGCATATTCCCAAGGTGGAACATGCATGTGGGGAATGAGAGTTCGTGAGTAATGGGCGTAAGAAGGATCTTGGAGAGACTCCTTCCATTTTCACTATGCGATCTCATGTAACCTCAGCCTAATATAAGATTCCATTGCCCTGGGTGGAGCTTAGTGCTGGCTAGGGGATGACCCACTGCTGAGTGTGATAAGAAGCGTGGTCTAAGGCCGGGAGGTTCATGGAAGGTCTGCACATAGTTGGTAGTCTTCTATTAAAATATAAGTACCACTTTTATGTTCATTTACATGTTGTGTATATGTACATGTGTTTTAATTGATGAGTAATTCCTATATATGGTGTATGTGTAGGCTTATTTTTATTTCCGCATTAATATATGTATGAACAGAATATGTTGTATGTTTATGTTTATATTTATATGCATATGATACTTTTTGTTTCTATGAGTAGCATGGCCCAACCATTGGTGGTCAAGGACATTACAAAAATGCTATCAAAGAAGAAATATGTTCGTCTGTGGCGTTGCTCATCATGTTGGGTGGTTGGGAACGTTACATCATTCATACATGTCATTCATTAAACCCATGAAATGTTGAGCAAGTAATTCAACAAAATGAATTGGATCCCTTGATCACTGAAGAATATCAATGGTTTATCTTTGCTCAAAATAGTATAAATACAAGCTACATTTAACAGACAAACTAACTAAAGTAAGTGAACTAAGCTTTGTGTGTACTCTCTCAAATTTTATTAACATCAATTCTCATTGTTAACCATGAATTGAAACAGTAAAAAATAATGAATTTCATTAAAGAACCAAAGAAGTTGGATATTGGTTGTGAATGGTGGTTGATGCATTAAAAAATCTATTGAGAAAGAACGAGCTCTCATTTTGTAAAAACGGTTTTAGATGAATTTTGGTAAGCTATATATTTGCATGGGCATCATCCTTTTGTTGCAAGTTTTTTTTTTTTATGTATTTAACATCGTGGGGTGAGTGTAAGTGTTAAATTTTTATTTTTATTTAACACTGTGGGCTAAGTGGAAGTGTTAAATATTTATGTTTGGGTCCTCATATGGTCTGTGCATATAGGTGTATTGGCCTTTTGTTCTTATTAGTCCCTTCCCTTCAAGCTGAAGGACTTATAGTAATCGATTTTGTGTTTTTGTTTTAGTTTGGCACAAAAACCGAGGACCTTTCCTTGTTTTAAGGTAAGGTTTTAAGAAATGATGCGATGAAACTTGAAAATTCATATCAAGTAACCTAAGTTTTGAGTTGGAGGTGTTATTTGGCCTCTTCCCGAGACAGAAGAGGAGAATAATTTAGCTTTAAATAAATTTCAGGCGCACCTTCAAACAAAGATTTCATGAGTAATTTTTCCAAGTCAAGTAATGCTAGAACTAAGTCTAACATTACTTCAATCACATTAAATGCTATATCTTTTTTGGAATAGCTTAAGAAAAGTTTTCATAAATTGAATACAATGTGACACATACTCCCTACAAATGTTTTTCTTAATGCATAGTTATGCACGTTGTCTCCCATAGCTATGACACCTATTATGAAAACCTACTATGCAATTTGTCCCGCCTAGTTATCACACCTTCATTCAAGATGAGCACCTTGATTCAGGACGAGAAACACTAGAAAGGAAGGGCCTCCTCTTATATCCATTAAGTTGAGTAAGGAAGGGCCTCCTCTCCTATCCATTAAGCTGAGAGTTGAGCTTCTGAGAAGCAACAATGATTTGGTTCTATGAACTAGATCCAACCAACTTTGTTTAACTTTGTTTTTGGGGTTGGAAACATACCTGCATCCGATCAAGGGGTTAAGAACCACCAATACCAGACATAGGCATTGAAGTTGTAAGGGACGCAAAGGTAAAACCTCCATCTAAAGTTTTTAAGTTAATTTTTGTTATGGGTGTGGTTGGGAGGTTTCATTACCTTAGGTGCAGTGATAACCTATCATTTTATTCCTAGATGGTGAGAGAGATTGAAGAGCTAGTGCATCAATGATATTTAACTCTCCCCCCCCCAAATGCATCAACGTTATATTCCTCTCCCTCCCAAGCTTCGCAAGCCTATTTCCCAACCCGCACACATAAATCCAACTATCATAATTATATTTACCCTATGGAAAATGAACGAGTAGGTATACTATGCTATGTACATAATGAAATTTACCAGGTACAAATGCCCTTCCTAGACCTTGCTTCAATTATGTCGCATTGATGTTGTAATTGGGTGGCTCAGCAACAATCTGATCCAGGAGCTGCGAAGCTTTCAAACTCTTCTCATTCAAATGATTCAGATCCAGACCCATGTTGTGGAACATTTTTTAGACTGCTTTACTGGCATGAGGCCAGACCTTCATTTACTAAATGATATTATTGTAAATCGATTCTTCGATGAGTAGTAGGCTACCATGACATGAAAATCGATTTCAAAGAATCATATTGCTCAATATGTAGTGCCTTATAATGTAAGTAATGCAATAAGAAACACGAGTAATCAAGATATTCATGAATCCCCTTACTAGTGCTCCAAATCAGATCCGTTGTATGAGGCACACGTATGGTATCTGAACGCAAGTAAGTTGTGTGATATTCAACTTACCTAGCTGGTATGGTGGATTGTTTTTCATAGGCCCAGGAGACCTCACGTTTCCATCATGCCAAACTCTTGGAAAACAACATAAAAGGAAAATTTATAGGAAACCCATCACAACTGAGCTTCCACAACAATTGAATCGACTACAAGATGATTTTTAGAACAAGCAACTGGCCTTTATTCCTTAACATTTACTCAACGTTCCTGGATATGCTCCAATGAAACTAAGGTCCTGAATATTTTTCCACTGCACCTGTGTTGTTCCTTTCCTTCTCTACATGTTTTTATCGTTGTTGTTTATCATCTTCTGAGAACTAATCTACCACCATGTAATGTTGAATTCCAGAGCCCATTGCCAATACCATTACCACTTTCGTGCTTCGGCTAGTGTCTAAATTTGTGAGGGTACACTAAATAAATATGAGAAGCATACAACTCTTCTCATGGCCTTTGCTGGGAACAAATTAACATGATGAAACCCTAACAAGATAAATGCAATTATAACCATAATTTCTTATGTTGGTCCATGTATCCACATCTAGCCATACACATGTTGGATCTCCTTTGCCTCCCAAACATGTCTCTATATCTTGGTGCTCGATCTCGATCATATATATCAGACATATAACTTATATTTGGAACCATGAGGCTGTAGAAATAAGGCACAAAATCTTATGAACTTAGAACATGTTTCCTCGAAAACCAAAGACTTATCCATATCTCTTGAAACAGAAAACAAGAAAATGAAGTTGGGCTCATTAGAGAACTGTAACAGGAGAAACAACTTGAGTCTGAGTTCAGAGAATTCAATGGAGAGCATGTTCAAGTCCCCGAAGACATTATTTTGGTTAGCACTACGTAGGATCTACTACATTGTAAGTCTCATCAATGTTCTTCTTGTTAGCACTACGCAGGCTCTGCTGCATTGTAAGTCTCCTACTAGGATTCAGGTTTTCTAGATTGATTTTTTTATTGATAGAACATGGCTCTTCCTTGAAGCTCGTTGATAGGGCTCCTCGTTGTGTCACACACCCACTACACCAAAAATATTTTTTTGTCTTTTCTCAAGGGACACAATCATTGAACTCCTACGGGGCTTAGTACAGGCTAGCCCTTCCCTTATTATTCGACTATGTGACCACTGGTCGTGACAACAATATTTCCTGAAAAGTTATTTTGGGTTTTGCGACTTTGTGAGTCCCTCTAACTCCTTCAATCCCCGAAACCCAGAATGGGCTTAACGAACTCTATCTCCTCCTTTGGCCTTCGTCCATGTGACCATTCATATTGAGCATGGACTAACACCAGGAGGTGGTACCGGGGATTGCGTTTTAGGATTTATGTTGCAAGGAAACTTGGTTCCCCAATCCCTGAAACCCAAAACCAAGGCTAAGGTTTCTTGGCTCCTTTGTCCACACAACCCTCTGCTTGGAATCTAGGGCCAAATCTTGGACACGTGTCACGATCCCATGTTTTCGACGAATTCACGGACAACATTCCACCGTTCCTCAATTTTTGATCCATGAGGATCCAGTGACCTGGATCCTATAGTCCAGAAATCTCTGTGAATTCAACGACCCAGATCAAATCCTGACTTTCTTCTTTTCATTATTTTTGCGGAGTCTTCACCTCCCAACTCCCGATTTCAAATCCCCGAAATGGGTTAGACGTCAGATCCAATGAGTCCCATCCCTCCACAAATCAACGACCAAGATTTAAAACCAAAAATTTTCTTTTGGGGTTTTGTGGAAGTCTTCACTCCCGCTTTCCCAGTGACCAAATTCCCGGTGGCTTTCGGATCTCTACCTTACGTCTTCCACAATGGATAGTCGTCATTGATCTAGATCCAATGGCCACGAATCCTCCTGGGCTTACACATGCCGAATTAACTTTCTCTTTATCCACCTCACAACTTATCATGATCTGACGAATCTCGTGATTTCGACACTCTCTCTTGGAAGTGATCCACCATTCATTTTCCACTCTTATGTGCCTATGGTTTTGAAATCTCGATGGATTCTAGATCTTCGCCACTTGTCACTCCCGATCCAATGGTTGGAGGGATTTTAGGACTTTCATTTCAGGACTTTTGACAAATCCTCTACGCCAATCTCCCGATAACCAAGACTCTAATTGCTCGGATCTGTTGCCACCTATCCCATTACAATGGATGGTCGCTATTATGTAGGGATGATCAATGGCCTAGATTGAAACTGGGATTTCACGTTTCACGAATCCTTAGAGCTCTGCACATTGACTGTTTTGATGTGAGAGTCAGCGAGATGCCATTTTCCCTCCACGTGTCCTTTTCGATGGACGGTTGAGGTAACTCTCGATGGATCCTGGGATCTACAGTCCGGATTCCTTCACTACTTGCGAAGATGGAAGGGGTCGAGGCATTAATGCCTGCGCTTCTCCTCTAGATCCATCGGTCCTAACAAACTTGGGATACTCCCGAAAGGATCTCATCAGTTCATCTAGAAAATGAAAGGATCCACCCTTTTTGCTAATTGGACTCACTATCCTTTATGAACTTGGGTGACAAAATTCCATTTCTTAGAGTTTCAATCTCCCAAAACTCTGAACATTCGAGAGTTAACTCCTTCTTGCACTGGGTTTCCAGGCCCAGATCACATGATCCTTCAGAGGGTTCTTGGATAGTCATTCCTAGGCTACTGACCCAAATGTAGTGCCTTCCTAACTCTTCAAGTTATGGGCTATGACACCGGGGCAGGGAAATCTCATGGGTTTACCATAGTGGTAACCATGCCAAGGAGCTTGCTCCGACTCTGAAACATGATGAAATTCCTTGTGGAAAGTACCCTCGAGGAATTAAAACATAATACCAAGAGAATTAGGGAAGGGGGCAATTATTAGTGGAACCAAATCATGCTCTAGAATTACTCATCTTATACAGAGACCAACTATGGAATAATTATACACATGCATTTATTATTTACAATCTAATTACCAGGATTTCACAGCATACAGAAGCCCTTTATATGCATATAAACATGACCATGTGTCTATGATATTTAATTCAAAATACAAGGCTTAAAAACACTTATCAGAACCATTGGACATGATGCGACATCTGAGAGGGGTGCTCATTTCCACCCAACCATAGGCTCAGTCACTCCCAATGGATTTATGACTGGCCACCCTTGAGCCTATGCCACGATGATTTTAGATTCAATCTCTTACTTACAACTCAATGGAAGTTAGGGATGAAGGTTACTCTCCTTCTCCCTATATAGGAATAGACGAGGATGAAGGTTACTCTCCTTCTCTTCCCTTAGTCTCCATTCTCGTAATTAGAACTCAATTTCCCATTGTTTTCCTCTTTCGGACCTGGGAGTTTTTCTTTTTCTCCATCTCTGCATTTATCTCAAGATTCCCCCTCTATCCACCACACTCCTCCTTCTTTCCTCCCTCGTCAAGGTTGTGTGTGGCTCGAATCCCCCCGTCTATGGTCAGGTCTGGAAGCCATCCGATGGGCAGTCTGCTCCATCCCTCATTAACTCTTGAGGAGACCCTTCCCACCTACCACCCTGATGGGGATTCATTTCTGGGCAGAGAGTTGTTCTGATATGAGAAACATTAACTCCAGTATGAAACTGGTTTGGTGGAGGTTATCACAACCATTTTGGGTTCCCTCCACCACCTTTTATTAGCAATCGTGGCCTCTTTTTCGTAACACGTCCCCTCTCTCAGCAGTCATGCAACATGTTTCCTTTATCCAACAAAATAAAAGGATTTACATTAATCGACCTTTATACAAAGGTCCACCAATTAAACATTCACAATTTGAGTTTGCCATAGTTCCTAGCCAATAAAGTTATATTTACAGACTAGGAGAAGCAGGGTGTTACAATTCCCTCCCCCTTAACAAAATAATCATTCTTGATGTTCTATATGCCAATATGATATGTATGTACAAGAGCAAACAAAATTGGAAATGCCTACCTCATGGAATCTTCCATTTCCCAGGTAGCCTCATCTAGGCCAAAGTGTTTCCATTGCATCTTGACCTATGCAATGGTTCAGTTCCTGAGTGTTATTTCCTTCCTATCTAGTATGCATTGGGGTTCTGGTAGGAATTCTCCTTACGGTTCCACCTGGATCACAGACCAGTCAATTATATGATTAGAATCATGTACATATTTTTTCAACAATGAAACATGGAAAACATTATGTGATTTTATCGTGGGAGGGAGTGCTAGCCTATAGGCTACAGGTCCCACTCTAATTAGAACTTCAAAGGTTCCACAATACCGAGGTGCCAACTTGGCACAAGCCCCTGTCATCAGGGAACTCTTTCTGGGCCTAACTCTGAGATGGACTTGGTCTCCCATCTTGAATTCTCTGTGGGTTCTCTTTCTTTCGGTGTAACTTTTCTGTCTATTATGTGCGATTTTCATATTTTGTTTTATCTGAATCACTTGTTGTTCCATTTCTTTCAACATGTCAGGTCCAATTGTAATTCTATTCATAATATTACTCCAACTAACTTGATTTTTGCATGACCTACCATAGAGGACCTCAAAAGGACTCATCTTCAGTGATTCTTGGTAGTTGTTGTTGTAGGCGAATTCCACCAGTGGCAGGTAATCTTCCCACTTTTTAGGTTGATGCATTACATGCATCCTTAGCATATATTCTAATATTTGGTTCACTCTTTCCGTCTGTCCATTAGTTTGGGGATTATAGGATGTGATAAACAATAATTTGGTATCCAGACTAGCCATTAAGGATTTCCAAAAGTTTGAAGTGAACTTCGTATCTCTGTCAGACATGATTTCCTTAGGCATGCCATGTAGTTGTAATATCTCTTTCATGAATATGTTGGCAATATCTATTGCCTTGTAAGTCGATTTTATAGGAATAAAGTGAGTGGACTTGCTTAATTTTTCTACCACTACCATGATGGCGTCATTATGTCTGGTCACTGTTGGTAATTCAGTGATGAAATCCATGGAGATGGTCTCCCATTTCCATTCTGAGATTGGTAGAGGTTGTAATAATCTTGTTGGGTGTCGGTGTTTTTCTTTAACCTGCTAGCATTCTAGACATTTAGCTAAGTACTTAGCTATGTCTTTCTTCAGTCCCGACCAATAGAATTGTTTCCTGGTGGTCGTGATCATCTTCTGGTACCCTGGGTGACCATTATATGGTCTTTTATGTAGTTCATCCATTATGAGCCTCTTCAAGTCGTCATAGTTTGGGATATACAATCTGTTTCTGTAAGTCAACAACCCTTCCTTGATCATTTGGTAGCCTTCATACTTCAGCCCTGTAGGTTCTTGCCTTAGGTATGAAGTCACGGTCTTAAAGAATGCATCTGTCTCCTGTGCATTTTTTATTCTCTCACCGACATCTGTTTTGCAGGTGCTTATTTTTGCTAGATGAATCATTTTTATTCTTCTACTTTCCACCCTATTTTCCTTTCCTTTTATATGTTTGATTTAAAAATCAAATTCACTTAGGAGAGGCATCCACCTCGCTTGCCTGGCATTGAGTTTTGGTTGATCAAACAGGTGTCTCAATCCACAATGATCTGTCATAAGCACAAATATTCTACCCAGGAGGTAGTGTCTCCACATTTTTAAGGCATGTACTATGGAGATCAACTCTAGGTCATGGGTCACATAATTGATCTCATGCTCATTTAATTTTCAGGACGTATATCATATTACATGTCCTTCTTGCATAAGGACTCCTCCAAGTCCTTCCTTGCAGGCATATGTACACACAAGGAAATCATCATCCGGGTCTGCAATATTTAGCACAGGTGCATGGGTCAGGAGGTATTTTAGTTCCTGAAATCTTCCTTCGCATTTTGACGTCCAAATGAATTTAACCCCCTTTTTACGAAGGTCATTGATTGGAAAACCAATCTTGGAAAACCCTTTTATGAATATTCTATAGTATCCTGCTAATCCCATGAAGGACCTAATATCAGATACATCTTTCGAGGTAGGCCATTCCATAATGGATCTGATCTTGTCAGGGTCCACTGCCACCCCTTCCTTAGATATGACATGGCCTAAGTAGTGGACTTTATTCTGAAAGAAATCACACTTCCTAAACTTAGTGTAGAGTTGATGCTCCCTCAGTACTTGAATTATGAGTCTAAGATGTTCTTCATGCTCCTCCCTGTTCTTGGAGTAGACTAGGATATCATCAATGAAAACCAATACAAATTTGTCTAGAAATATGTTGAGTACATTATTCATCAAGCACATAAAAGTGGCGGGGGCATTGGTTAACCCAAATGGAACCACCACAAATTTGTAGTAACCATACCTCATTCTGAACTTCTTTTTGTTGATATCTTCATCCCTAATCTGGACTTGATGGTAGCCCGATCATAGGTCGATATTTGAGAAGATGGATGCACCTCCCAATTGGTAAAACAGGTCATCGATTCTTGCTAAGGGTTACTTGTTCTTTATGGTTTCCTTATTGAGTTTCATGTAATCTATGCACAGTCAGAGGGTGCCATATTTATTTTTCACAAACAGGATGGGCGCTCCCCATGAAGACACACTGGGTCGAATGTAGCCTTTATCCATTATATCCTTTAGTTGTAGCTTGAGATCAACGAGCTTTGGCGTTCTCATTTTGTATGGTGTTATGGATGTTGGTACCGCTCCTATTGTAAGTTCTATTGAGAAGTCAATATCCCTTCTTGGAGGTAGACCTGGTACTTCTTCTGGGAATACATCCTTGTATTCTCTTAATCTGGGGTGGTCCTCTAGGTTTGGTGTTTTACCTTCGTCGAAGTCCGATATTTGTATTGCATATAAGGAACACCCTTTTCTGCAATACTTCTTCATTTGAAGGGATGATATTTGTCTCACTGAGACAGGCTTCTGAATCCCATGGAGGGCCATCTTTCTCCCATCTTCATTTACACATTCTAAAGTTTTATGGCAACAGTCCATTTTATCTTTATGAGTTTCCAACTAGTCCATACCAATCAACAAGTCGTAAGATCCCAAGGGAAGTATGGTAAGGGTCGCTTGGGTGGACAATCCACCCAGGAAGAATCGCCAGGTTGGTATAGCCTATGCCGCCTTTCTTTTGGCCCCAGTGGCTAGTTGTACCAACCATGATTTAACATGTCTAGTTGGTTGCAGTTTACACTTAGCGGCAGTCTGGGGGGATACATAACTCAAATTAGAACCTGGATCAATTAAAATAGAAATTGGATGGTTGGCAATCCTACCTTCCAGCTCCATTACTGAAGCTTGATGATCATCTTTATTGTTGTCCAGGGCTGCATAGATTCATGGCATGATCCTAGCCACATCATTGATGGTGGTAGCTTCTTGGATATTGTAGAACCCCTTACTGGTTTTTTTTTCTGTGTGGGAAGTCCCTCAACCTATGATTTTCTCCACAACCCCATCATTTCAAGGGTTCCTTCTTCAGGTTATCGGTCTTTGATGGGACTGTCTGAAAAGGTTTATTTCCACTTTGAGAAGGGAAATTTTTCTGATATACACTTCTAGCTGGAAGGCTCCCGCTAGAATCTTTTCCATAGTTCTTAAATATTGAGGAGTTATACCTTTTCTTCTGGAACCTCAAACTATTATTTTTCTTCCAGTCCTCATGGGGTCTTGTCTTGCTCCCAATCTATTCATAACAATACCATACCTTCCAGATAGCCTCTTGTAATGTTTCGTCAAACTCAATCCTGTCCCGGTAGGTCTAAGGTAACCCACTAATGAACTGCTGCATTTTTTATTTTTCATCTTTTATGTAGGGTACATACCTTAGTAGTTCAAGAAATTTATTGACAAATTCCTCTATGGTGAGTTGTCCCAGCTGAAGTTCATAGAATTCTTTAGTTTTCCCATCCATGTATTTTTCTGACAGATACTGTCTTCCAAAGTATTTCTCGAACTATTTCCATGACAAGTCCATCTCATGGATTCCTTTCACATTCGAAAGGTCTTCCCCCCATATGGAAGCCTTTCCATTCAGGTTGAAGATGGTTATTCAAGCCTTCAAGTTTTTGGAGTAGTCATGGACTCTGAAATACTTCTTTAAACCAAGCACCCATGCTTCCACCTCTTCTCCCTCCTTTATCTCTTCATCAAAAGAGGGTGGTTTGGATTTCTTGAACTCATTAGGGCCACTGGTTTTGGAATGCTTCCATTTCTTTCCTTTCTTCTAAGAATGCGATCTAGCCCTGCTACTAGAGGACCCTTCAGAGTTATCAGCTTCCTTTCCATAGGACTCTCTCAATGAGTGTCCCCTGCCTCCAGGTTGGACCTTCTTCATGGTACTGCTCCCAGCGGGGTCACTTATGGAGACATGCTTTCGGTTCTCAGGTGGACTCTGAAAACTCTTCTTGTGTCGTCAGTCCGCATGACTCGTTGTGGGTTCGTGTTGAAGTTTTCTCTATATGTCAGATACAATTTGTAGCAAGACTGCATTAATTTCTATTTGTTTCTATTTCTCCTTTATCAGTCTCTCATTATCAGCCTTAAAACTCTGTAGCTCGACCCTGAGACTTCTTATAGTTTCAACCAGATCCGGAGGGGTTTCCACTTGCCCTCCTTTCATCAGATTCCTCGTCTATATTGTGGGAGCCTTCCCCCACTTCATGGAACGTCATCATCCTTTAGGGTTGGTATCTTCCTGTGGTTCAATGACTGTTTAAGTGTTTCCAAAGCACATATAGTTTGCTAACAATTTATTAGTCCATGAACAATACACAGTTTAAAACTTCTTAATGTACACACGCAATAGAAAGTTTCACTCCTTTCCTTAATAATATTTTTAAATCAATCCTATTAAGAAAGACATAATATAGGGTGTCACTCTTTGGAAAGTACCCATATAGGGTTATTTAAGTGACTCTTCCATGAGCCCAATCAGGCCAAGTGTTGTAACCATGATTTGATACCAATTTGTCACACACCCACTACGCCAAAAATAAAAGTTTCGGCTTTTCTCGAGGGACAGAATCCTTGAAATCCTACAGGGCCTAGCACAGGCTAGCCCTTCCCTTATTCTTTGACTATGTGACCACTAGTGGTGACTATAGTCTTTCCCGAAAAGGTATTTCGGGTTTTGCGACTTCGTGATTCCCGTCAGGAGTCCCTCTGACTCCTTCAATCCCCAAAACCTAGAATGGGCTTAACAAACTATCTCATCCTTTGGCCTTCGTCCATGTGACCGTTCATCCTGACCGCACACTAACACCAGGAGGTGCTACCAGGGATCGCATTTTGGTATTTTTGTTTCAAGGAACCTTGGTTCCCCAATCCCTAAAACCCGAAACCAAGGGTAAGGTTTCTTGGCTCCTTTGTCGACATGACCCTCTGCTTGGAATCTGGGGCCAAATTTTAGACACGGGTCACGATCCTGTGTTTTCGGTGAATTCATGGACAACATTCCACTGTTCCTCAATTTTTGATTCATGAGGGTCCGACAACCTAGATCCTATGGTCTAGAACTCTCTGTGAATTCAACGACCTTGATCAAATATCGACTTTCTTCTTTTTGGGACTTTTGCAGAGTCTTCACCTCCCAACTCCCGATTTCAAATCCCCAAAATAGGTTGGGCGTCATATCCAACGACTCCCATCCCTCCACAAATCAACGACCAAGATTTAAAAACAACAATTGTCTTTCGAGGTTTTGGGGAAGTCTTCACTCCCACTTTCCCGGTGACCAAATTCCCGGTGGCTTTCGGATCTATGCCATGCATCCTCCACAATGGATGGTCCTCGTTGATCTAGATCCAATGGCCACGGATCCTCCTGTGCTTACACACGCCGAATGAAATTTCACTTTATCCACCTCACAACTTATCACAATCTGACGACTCTCGTGATTTCAACACTCTCTCTTGGAAGTGCTCCACCATTCATTCACCACACTTATGCGCCTATGGTTCTGAAATCCTAGTGGCTTTTGGATCTTCGCCACCTGTCACTCCTGATCCAATGGTTGGAGTGATTTCGAGACTTTGGTTTTGGGACTTTTGACAACTCCTCTATGCCAATCTCCTAGTAACCAAGACTTTGAATGCTTGGATCGGTTTCCACCTGTCCCCTTACGATGGACGATCACGATTATGTAGGGATGACCAACGACCTAGATTGAAACTGGGATTCCACGTTTCATGAATACTTAGAGCTCCACCCATTGACTCTTCTGATGTGTGAGTCAATGAGAAACCAATTTCCCTCCACATGTCCTTTCCAATGGATGGTCGAGGTAACTCACCATGGATCCTGAGATCTACGATCCTGATTCCTTCACTACTTGCGAAGATGGAAGGGGTCAAGGCGTTAATGTCTGTGCTTCTCCTCTAGACCCATCGGTCCTGATAGACCTAGGATACTCCCAAAAGGATCTCACACATTCATCTAGCAAACAAAAGGATCGACCCTTTTCGCTAATTGGACTCGCTATCCTTTCTAAACTTGGGTGACGAAATTCCATTTCTCGGAGTTTCAATCTCCCATGACTCTGACCATTCGAGAACTAACTCCTTATTGCATCGAGTTTCCAAGCCCGAATCACATGATCCTTCAGAGGGTTCTTGGATAGTCATTTCTAGGCTGCTGACTCGAATGTAGTGCCTTCCTAACTCACCGAGTTATGGGCTATGACACCGGGGTAGGGAAATCTCATGGGTTTACCATAGCAGTAGCCATGCCGAGGATCTTGCTCTGACTCTGAAACATGATGAAATTCCCTGGGGAAAGTACCCTCGAGGAATTAAACCAAAATACCAAGAGAATTAGGCAAGGGGACGATTCTCAGTGGAACCGAATCATGCTCCGGACTTACTCACCTTATACAGAGACCAACTATGGCATAAGTATACACATGCATTTATTATTTACAATCTAATTATCATGAATTCACAGCATACAAAAGCCCTTTATATGCATATAAACATGAGCATGTGTCCATAATATTCAATTCAAAATACAAGGCTTAAAAACACTTATCATAATCGCTAGACATGATGCGAGTGCTGAGAGGGGTTCTCGTTTCCACTCAACCATAGGCTCAGTCACTACCAATGTATTTATCACTAGCTACCCCTGAGCCTACACCATGATGCTTTGAGATTAAATCTCTTACCTCTAGCTCAACAGAAGTTAGGGATGAAGGTTACTCTCCTTCTCCCTATACAGGAATAGACAAGGATGAAGGTTACTCTCCTTCTCCTACGTCAGTCTCCATTCTTGTAATCAGAACGCAATTTCCTGTTGTTTTCCTCTTTTGGACCTGAGAGGTTTTCTTTCTCTCTGTCTCTACATTTCTCACAGGCTGCCCCCTCTGTCCACCACACTCCTCCTTCTTGCCTCCCTTGGCAAGGTTGCATGTGGATCGAATCCCCTCGTCTGTGGTCAGGTCCGGAAGCCATCTGATGGGAGTCTTCTCCATCCCTCATTAACTATTAAGGAGGCCCTTCCCACCTACTAGCCTGACAGGGATTCATTTCTGGGTAGAGAGTTGTTCTGATATGATCAACATTAACTCCAGTATGGTACTGGTTCCGTGGAGGTTATTGCAACCATTCTGGGTTCCCTCCCCACCTTTTATTATCAATTATGGCCTCTTTTTTGTAACACGTCCCCTCCCTAAGAAGTCATGCAACACGTTTCCATTATCCAACAAAATAATAGTATTTACATTCATCGACCTTTATACAAAGGTCCACCAATTAAACATTCACAATTTGAGTTTGCCATAGTACCTGGCCAATAAAGTTATATTTACAGACTGGGGGAAACAAGGTGTTACACCTTGAAGGATTTGGAGAGGAGGGTAGGTGAGCTCTCCAACTATTGATATCTATTAGGGGCAAAAATAAAGTTAACATTGGCATACTCTGGACCTGCAACAATCCTCCATCCTGATTCCGCTAGTCCCAACCTCCCAAAGCTTTGAACTCTGGACGTGTTGGCAGCAATAATGTAATTTTTATTGTTTATAAGATACCTACACAGGGTCTCTAAATTTTCATTACTCGTCATGAGCAATGAAATTTATCACTTGTCACATTTTACATACCTTCCTTTCGATTTTTGTTTTCATGACTGTAAGCATGAAAACTCGCAACTAGAATTCACATTTTGTTTCGATTTTTTATCAAAGGATAGATGCTCATACGGTCTATTGTCAAAATGTCGTATTCCTCTATGAACATGATTGTTTTCATAGTTTATAACTCCTTGGTCCTAAACGTGCCTTGGTTACATAAGTGAAAGATCTCCACTCATTTATATTCAATTAATATCAATGGGGTTTTTGATTCATAAAAATTGTTAATTATTCAACGTTTATTTGATATGTTTACCTTGTAATCAAGTCATGAATGTGCGTTAAATGGTTTTCAAGTGTTTACATCCTTATACGTACTCATATGTCAAGGTGTAATATGAAGTACAACATGATATTATTTCTCTGTATGGCCTCGGGCTTTACGATCTCATTCCCACGCATGGTGATTAACGCCTCTGCCTACCATTTCAAACTGTCATTGCGTTGTGAAAACTCAAGGCTATGGATCTGTGTTTTCTTATCAAACCCTACCTATGATTTCTGTGTTGATTCCTTTCTGTTATCCATGGCTCTGATGGTAAGGATTGATACCAATGGAATCCAAACCTTGTTAACTTATGACAATGCCAGAGACGACTTAGAAAGGAACAGGTGGCGTACATTCATTGAAAAGTTTAAGGGTTTCAATCTAAGAGTTGCCAAAGAGTTTGCATTGACTTTCAATGGTTACAGAGCTAAGGTAGGTGATGTGCAGTTGGAGGTGACTGAAGAATTTTTAAGCCAAGCTACAGGTTTACCAGCTGTCGGCCAAAAGTGGTTTAAGAACGCAAAAGTCGAAGAGGTTCCCTGGTCATTATTGTTCACCTCAAGGAAAATTACCAGTTGCGACCGAGGTATGCATGTCTCATCTTTAAAACCTAGATGGCATGATCTGTTAGCTATTGTGAAACAATTCATTACGTGTGAAGGGAGAATTGGGTTGGTTTTCTTGTATCACCTACGATTTCTTATGAGTTTCATCGACTTCCCGTTGAACATTCCCTACTTCCTCCTTAGAAGTCTGTAGAAGATGGGAAAGAGGTTTAGGAGGCAGAAGTATAATTCTAGTTTGTTCCATCATGGTTTAATTAAGATTATCATTGTGCATCGGTTGCAATTAAACAACGATTGTTGGGATGCTTTTGTGTTACGAAATAGTTTCGGTAATAGTGAGTTGGGACAGGTTGACAAGCCTGTTATCACAAAAACCCTTGTGAAAGATACCATCTCTCCTCCTTTGCTTATGCCCTGTGATCCTGTCTCTAATTTGGAACCCTCGAGCTACCCTGATTCTACTCAACCCGACATTCAACCGGATTCGTATCCTAAGAGTTGTACTAAGGTTGTTAAAAAACCCACAGGGAAGAAGCTTAGGGGCAACGTCAATGTTAATTATAAGAATAAAAAGGCTGCTCATTGGGTTTCACGATGTGCTCAAAACAAACCCAAACCCTGTGCAGACACAGAAAACACAATTGAGATAAGTGAAGAGTCGGATTCGGAAATTGAAAGGTTCTTGGTCGAAGAGTATCCATATTCATATGGACTTTGCCCTGACAGACCTTAAGATTATGTTACCAACCTGCCACCGTGTCTAAAGGACAATCCTCTTTTTCCTGGCATCCAACTCCATGACAAACCTACATGTCAAATGGACAATTCTCCAAATGTTAATGCTATCAATGCCAATGCACAGTCCCTACAGCCACACTGTAATGAGTGTCAATCTTGGATCGACCGATATTATACGGATGTGCCTTTACTACAGTCCCAACTTAAATCTTTGGAAGACCAGGTGGATTCGTTAACAAATGAGAATAGAAGACTCCAATCCATAGCTCAAGCCAAAGAAAAATGCCAAAAAAACTACAGTATCTGTCATTTTTAAGAATGTGGAAGCAGCGACAACAATAGTAAATTCCAAGATTGCTTGATTTGTTTGAATCCCTTAATTTGAGGTATGATCTTGTTCAAAGTTTAGTATGATTCTATCTTTCTCAATTTAGGATACACAATTTGTTTGCATAGATTACGTTTTAGTTTGTTTTGTTTGATTGAATAAAATAGATCCATTCTACAGCAATGTCGTAAGTACGACATTTCTTTGAATCCTAAAAAATCTATCTTCGTAGTAGAACAAGGTAAACTCCTAGGATTCATTGTATCGAGAGAAGGGATGATTATCGACCCTAAAAGAACTCAAGTCATTTAGAAACTTCCCCCTCCCTCGTCAAAAAAGTCCATGCAATCTTTCTTAGGTCAGATAAACTTTGTTAGGAGATTCGTCCCCAACTTTTCAGAAATGGTGAGACCATTACAAAACCTAATAAAAAAGGATGTATAGTACCATTGGGGATCTTTATAAATCCAAGCGTTTGATTCAATAAAAAATACCATAATAGACGCTCCTTCTCTAATGAGACCTGACTTTTCCCAATACTTCACCCTCTACACGTTTGCCTCTGACTGTTCATACGATGTTGTCCTAACTCAAAAGAATGCTGAAAACAACGAAGTCCCAATCTCCTTTATGAGCTCAGCCTTCAAGGGGGCAGAACTTAATTACCCAGCAGTAGATCAGTAAGCCTATGTTGTTTTCAAAGAAGTAAAGCACTTCCAATCTTATCTGTTGAAATCAAGGATGAAAATCATTGTCCCTTACCTGACTGTCAAAAATCTATTAGTACAGAAAGAACTAGGCGAAAAAAGGGCAAACTGGGTCACATCCTTGCAAGAGTATGACATAGAAATCACCCCAGCACAAATTGTAAGAGGCCAAGGGTTACGCAAATTGTTCGTTGATTCAGCTGTAGGACAACAAGAGGAAAATAATATGTTAAATCCAAGACAACACTATCAAAATCAAATCTGCTGTGCACAAAACCCTGTTAGTCCCTGGTATGATGATATAAAATTTTGTCTTATAAATGGATCAACTCCCCGTCACCTTGATCCCGCAAAAAGGAGAGCACTAAGATTAAAATATGCTTCTTTTCAACTAATTAATGGTATTTTGTTTCGTCAAAATTTTGATGGAGTACTAATGCACTGTCTTGAGAAAGATGAAGCAGAAAAAGTCTGATTGGAATTGCATACAGGAGAAGATGGTGAGCATTTTGGTGGAGACACCACTGCCCATAAAGTATTAAGAGAAGGTTATTACTGGCCTACCCTTTTTAAAGACACTCATGCTTTGTGTCGCGAGTGTGTAATTTGTCAAAAAGCATTCGGACGGATACAGAAACCAGCTTTCGCTCTGCAACCAATTTCGGTAGACTCTCCTTTTCAGCAGTGGGGTCTAGATATTATAGGCCCAATCAATCCTCTATCCTCGCAGCAGCATAAGTATATCATAACATCCACAGATTACTTCACCAGGTGGTCTGAGGCTGCCCCATTAAAAGATGTAAACACCAGCCAAGTAATATCTTTCTTGAATTCAAATATTATTACTCGTTTCGGTATCCTTGAATGCCTGGTATTTGATAATGCCTCTTGTTTTTCGTCTCTTGAAATGAGTGATTTATCTCTAGAAAAAGGAGTTAAATTAAAGTATTATGCCAGCTATTACCCCCAAGGCAACGGTTTGGTAAAATCAACTAATAAAAATATGATCAAAATAATCAAGAGAACAGTCTCCGAAAACCATAAAAACTGGCATAACGCATTGTTAAACGCAATCTGGGCTGATAGAGTAACTCCTAAAAATGTTGTGGGTAACTCACCTTTCTTTCTCGTTTACGACAGAGAGGCAATTATTCCACCACATGTCCTTCTTCCATCTCTACAATTATCACAGAAAGTAGAGGAAGAGGACTGTCCCCCTTTGGAAAGTCAAATTAACGCTTTGATAAAATTAGAAGAAGAAAGGGCTCAAGCAAAATGGAAATTGGATCAACATCAACTCATTGTTAAAAACTGGTTTGATTCCAATTCTACCTCTGACATGAATTTTGAGGTAGGTGACCTTGTCCTAAAATGGGATAAACCTCATGAGGGAAAAGGAGAGCATACAAAGTTTTAGAACTTGTGGCTGGGACCATTCGTAATTGCTGAGAAATTGGGTCCCAGTTCCTTCCGATTACAGAATTTAGAGGGACAACCAGACATCTTTCCAGTGAATGGCCAAGCCCTAAAAAAGTACTTCGCCTGATGACACTCCCATGTACACTGTGTAAATATTTTCTATTTTGTTTGCTGTTGGTTTTTCATTGTTGGTTTGTTTTGATTTTTCCTCTTATGCTTGTCAGTCTTTCTTTTTGAAACACACATCCCTGCATCATGGGTTAGTTTGGACAGAGATAACAGAAAAATTTCCCTTCAAAAATGAGTGCTGAAAGTTGTTTAAACATAAATTGTGATATTTTTCTGAGTTTGCAGCCGTGTTAAAGATAACTTGTTGTTTCAAAAGCGTTTCTTGATTTCAATCTACCACTGAAGGTACTCACGATCATCCATAAAAATTATTTTTTCGTTGTCCCTGTTCCTTAAGAGAACAACTCATAGATGTCTCCCTGCTCTTGAAAGTCGGTTTATTAACAAACTATTTCTAGATCTTAATGAAGGAGAGTTAAGAAATTTCTTCAAGGTCTATAATTTACTAAGATATGTCCAAAAACCAGGATTTTCAGCGTCACCCCGCTCTATTAAAAATATTTAAAACTAAATAAATCTTCAGAGAGCTGTGGGAAGTGATTATAAACCCGTCGGTATACTGAACAGGTCTATTGGCAGTGGGTAAATGCATACATGATGCCAAGATAACTTCGTCGGGGTACTGAACAGGCCTATTGGCAGTGAAGCAATGTCAGGTATATGAAAATTCTTAGATATGGATTCTTTTTGACCTTAAATGTCCTTCGTTATGATCTAGAACTTCTTGGCAGGATATAGATATCAGAGTGGGTTAAATGACATCCCTGTCAAGGCTATGGATGTCTGCTGGCAGCAACAACCCTATCAACAGTATTGAAGATTTTAACTTTAATATCATGACTCTCTTCTGTTAAGATTGTTGTCAGTTTTCGTCTCTTTAAAATAACAGTAATCTGAAACTAGAATGCTTTATAATTGACAATGATGTTCATACAACTTTTTGGTTGTTTTCGATTTGAAGTTTTCTCTGATTATCCTAATCTGAACTCGTTCATTTGGCAGAGATAACTACTTCTCCCAGCGTGTCACCATTGTTGGCAACAATAGTGTAATTTTTATTGTTTATAAGCTGCCTACACAGGGTCTCTAAATTTTCATTACTCGTCATGAGCAACGACATTTATAACTTGTCTCCTTTTACATACCTTCCTTTCGATTTTTGTTTTCATGACTGTAAGCATGAAAACTCGCAGTTGGAATTCACATTTTGTTTCGATTTTTGATCAAAGGATAACTGCTCATACGGTCTATTGTCAAATTGTCGTATTTCGCTATGAACATGATTTTTTTCCTAGTTTATAACTCCTTGGTCCTAAACATTCCTTGGTTACATAAGTGAAAGACATCCACTCATTTATATTCAATTAATATCCATGGGGTTTTTGATTTATAAAAATTGTTAATTATTCAACGTTTATTTGATATGTTTACCTTGTAATCAAGTCATGAATGTGTGTTATATGGTTTTCAAGTGTTTACATCCTTATACGTACTCATATGTCAATGTGTAATATGAAGTACAACGTGATATTATTGCTCTGTATGGCCTCAGGCTTCATGATCTCATTCCCACGCATGGTGATTAACGCCTCTGCCTACCATTTCGAACTGCCATTTCTTTGTGAAAACTCGGGGCTATGGCTCTGTGTTTTCTTATCAAACCCTACCTCCGATTTCTGTGTTGATTCCTTTCTGTTAGCCATGGCTCCGGTGGTAAGGATTGAGCCCAATGGCATCCAAACCTTGTTATCTTATGACAACGTCAAAGACGACTTAGAAAGGAATGGGTGGTGTACATTCATTGAAAAGTTTAAGGGTTTCAATCTGAGAGTTGTCGAAGAGTTCGCATTGACTTTCGACGATTGCAGAGCTAAGGTAGGTGATGTGCAGCTGGAGGTGACTGAGTAATTTTTAAGCCAAGCTATAGGTTTACCAGTTGTCGGTCAAAAGTGGTTTAAGAACACAAAAGTCGAAGAGGTTCCCTGGTCATTGTTGTTCACCTTAAGGAAAATTACCAGTTGCGACTGAGGTATGCATGTCTCATCTTTAAAACCTAGATGGCATGATCTGTTAGCTATTGTGAAATAGTTCATTATGTGTGAAGGGAGATTTGGGTTGGTTTTCTTGTATCACCTGCGATTTCTTATGAGTTTCATTGACTTCCCATTGAACATGCCCTACTTCCTCCTTAGAAGTCTATACAAGATGGGAAGGTGGTTTAGGAGGCAGAAGTCTGATTCTAGTTTGTTCCATCATGTTTTAATTAAGATTATCATTGTGCATCAGTTGCAATTAAACAACGATTGTTGGGATGCTTTTGTGTTACGAAATGGTTTCGGTAACAGTGAGTTGGGATAGGTTGACAGGCCTGTTATCACAAAAACCCTTGTGAAACCTACCATCTCTCCTCCTTCGCTCATGCCCTGTGATCCTGTCTCTAATTTGGAAGCCTCGACCTACCCTAATTCTACTCAACCCGACACTCAACCGGATTCGTATCCTAAGAGTTGTACTAAGGCTGTTAAAAAACCCACAGGGAAGAAGCTTAGGGGCAGTGTCGATGTTAATTATAAGAATAAAAAGGCCGCTCGTTGGGTTTCACGATGTGCTCGAAACAAACCCAAAGCCTGTGCAGACACGGAAAACACAATTAAGATAAGTGAAGACTTGGATTCGAAAATTGAAAGGTTCTTGGCCGAAGAGTATCCATATTCATATGGACTTTGCCCTGACAGACCCTACGATTATGTTACCAACCTGCCACCATGTCTAAAGGACAATCCTCTTTTTCCTGGCATCCAACTCTGTGACAAACCTACATGTCAAATGGATGATTCTCCAAATGTTAATGCTATCAATGCCAATGCACAGTCCCTACAACCACACTATAATGAGTGTCGATCCTATACAAATGTGCCTTTACTACAGTCTTGGCTTAAATATTTGGAAGACCAGGTGGATTCGTTAACAAATGAGAATAGCAGACTCCAATCCATAGCTCAAGCCAAAGACAAACGCCAAAAAACTACAGGGTCTGTCATTTTTAAGAATGTGGAAGCAGCGACAACAATAGTAAATTCCAAGATTGCTTGATTTGTTTGAATCACTTAATTTGAGGTATGGTCTTGTTCAAAGTTTAGTATGATTCTGTCTTTCTCAATTTAGGATACACAATTTGTTTGCATAGATTACTTTTTAGTTTGTTTTGTTTGATTGAATAAAATATGATTGTGGTTATAATTATAACTAGCTACAGAATCGTGAGATTCTGTAGGTAGTTAGAAAAATTCGAATTGTTTGTTTTGATAATTGAAAATACATCTAAAATCTTCTTATTTTTATTTGTTTTCAGGAACTCATGATTTTCAAAGAGATATGAAGCATTGTTGGGATCCCCCAGCCATACCATCTTTATGTTTTTAGTAAATAGATTAGGTTGTTAGTTTTTTGATATCAAGTAAAATCTGGGAAGTTGCATCCCCAACATTTTTTAATAGATTTGATGTTATCAATAGGAAACATTTTGTTCCTGGAACCTATATAAGCAGGTTATTTTGTAAACTTGAGATCATCTTTGGCTGGGGCAAAAACTATGGATTTCTCATTTACAGACTTGAATAGAATATGACATTTGTCACAACTTTAGCTTCTCCATATCGTGTTTTTATTCAAGTCATGATTATTTCGATTTGTAATTAAATTATGATTTCTTTCGCCATCGTGGTTTACTACAGATTGGTATGATATAAATTCATATATATTATCCATGTTTTATGTTCCGGATTTAACACACAGTAATCATTTTTTTTAAACTTGGGATTAAGAGATTTATCTTTATCATTTTTTAACGTTCATGCACAAGTTTTCAAAGCAGGATTTATCTTAATGTGACTGCTTGCGAAATTATGAGATTGTTATGATCGTATCTCTTATATGTTATGTCATTTGAATTCCATTATTGTTGTTTCACATTTATGAGAAGCAATTGTAGGTTCTGTTGCAGGTTTACCTCATCAGACAAGGAGATGGGATGCTACACACTGAACAAATAGTGGATGCGATAACATGTCAATTTACTAGTTTAATTTCATTAGTTTAATGAATACAAAAACCTCATGTAGCTAAAACATTTTCTATTATCTGTGATTTCTGTTTTCAATTAGACAGTTTGTTATTCCATTTCTTGTTTATAAACATTATAAGAAAATAAATAAATAAATTTGAAAGATAGCTTTGTTGTTGTTTAATAAATCAATCCATATTCGATTTTCGCGGATTTAGATTAAAATTTATATTTTGTAAATGTTATATGTATATTAGAAATAAAGTCATTTTTATATATTATACATATAATAAGTAGACTTATGTTATAAATATTAGTTAGTAAACTGTAAATATATATTAGATCTATATATAGTTTCCAGCGAGTGTTATTCATTTTTAGTTTTGTTTTTCGCTTTTTTAGGACTTAGATCGGCCAATGAAGTCGCTAAACCCATCGGAGTGGATTAATCCAAACGGCTTGGGTTAATTAGACAACCCCAGACTGGATTCACTCCTCCAGTTGACTAGCGGTCAATTTCGCCCATCAACAAGACATCAAACTGTCCTTTGTTGAAGCCGTCTCCATGGAGGTTTATCCATCATTTGTTCAACCTATCCATCTCTCTTGCATGTGGACAAGTTTCGAAGAAAATGTATACTCTAAACACACTACTGCCCATCTTCTCTTGCACTGTCTAGGGGTTGCCATTCTCCACAGCCATGAGCGAAAACACATACTCTAAACACGTTGTCCTTATTTTAATTTTATTTATTTGAATTTATTTGTATTTAATAAAAGCTTGACATATTTATTTATTTAATAAAATATTTGATATGGTTAGGCAACTTTATGGAATATGGGTCCAAAAATGTTTACTAGTTGCTACATTCTTAGTGATTTTATTATTTCATTAGGAGTTGTTAGGTGGGGATGGGGCCAATCTTGACTCGCCGAAAACAAAAAAATTAAGACGTCCTTGTATTTGATTTCAAGGATTGAACCATATATAACCGTAAGAGGTAAGAGAGTCTCAAACATTAAGAGGAACCATTTGTTAAAATTAAAATTAACATTTTCTTTTAGGAGGAAACATTTGTTAAAATTAAAATTAAACATTTTCTTTTAAGAGGAACCATTTGTTAAAATTAAAATTAAACATTTTCTTTTAAGAGGAACATATTCGTTGTGTTGCAATATTTAAAAAATATTTTTAAAATAAAATGGAGAAACCACCTCATGGAATTTTGAATTCAATGAAATTAGTTGTGTTGATTAGATTAGCGATATCTTATGAAACTCTCTAAAAGAGACTGCACATATATTGCTTAATTCTTATACTACTAACACAATCGAAAATCTAAAAGTTAATTTCAAATGTGGTAATTCTAAAGGTTAATCAGTTAAACGTGGAAATCATATGGTGGTATAGTAATTTCTTAATATGATTAGGTAAATGTTAAAAAGTAAACAGGTTAACTCATGCATTAAAAAATACAAAGAAGTTATGAAGAGTAAATCACATTCATTGATTTGGGAGGACGACTAAGAATATGCCAGCATCTTCAATCGTTAGCCATCAGATTAACATTTTAGATTAAAAGGTGATTAATTGTGCCTTTCGACGTAATAAAAAACCATAAAATAACTAAATTTTTTGCTTCCTTTCCGTAATGCTATAAGAGATTCATAGATTTAACATCTTGTTTATTTCCCAGAAATACAACAGGGAACACTGGGTTAATAGCTTTGCTTTACATAGGCTTTAAAGAAAACCGTGGATAGGACGACATTGCTTTGCATCCACGGATTAAGGTAGTTTTTTTAAGTATTTCAAAAATAGTTAGTGAAAACAATTTATTTCACACCACTGTAGTGTATGTTGCAAAGCCAAACTAAACTAACCGTACTAACAACTTCTTCCACCTTTTTGGCACGGACTTGTTGCTCAACAACCATTCTTGGTTTTTATTTATGAACCCATCAGCATAATAATTATTATGTTCTTATTGATGAAATCTACAAACATAATAATTATGAATATATATTTCCATGTACAGCCAACAACAGTCACAAATATTATAACTATATCAATATAGATCCCTGTAGGAAGTTTGTGTTTCTATCACTGAGAGGAGTGCTGTTACTCCTGCAATTTATGTTTCTGTGCTCTGAATCTTCAATGAATCACATATTATAGATTGAAAATAAACCATTTGCATTGTCTAATACCTTTACTGCACTTACAATGGTTCAAATAGAAATAAAAACTACCAGAATGTGTGGAGGATTATGTAGTCAACCAATAATACTCACTAATGGTTTATCTCGTTAAATTCATATGTATCATATATCGAAAACAGCCAGGAATTTCATGTTTGGACTTGAAAAAGCCAAAGAATACATGGGGAAATCTAGCGATAATTAGCCAGCTTAAACATGCATTTTACAAATTTACAGAATGCTAATTTCCCGTAAGGTCAGCGTAAACCGACTGCGAGAGTTCATGCATAAATGCCAGATGGTCTTGGCTAGGGCCAGTTACAAACTCTAGCAGGTTATCTAGTGCAACATTTCTTTTCGATGTGGCAGTTTCTAGACGCAATTGAAGGGCTTTATAAAGTTGGGTCGGTGTCAGTTGCCCTTCGTCTTCAATGATAGACTGGATTTGTTGATACAACTCGGGGGACCAGTCCTCCAAAACTAAATCACCATAAAATACTTCCTGAGCCATAGGACTCTCACTGGATTCGATGTCGTGGCCTCTAATTGCATCGGGAAAACCCACGTTTTCTCCTTCTTGTGGAAGTCGTTCCTCTAGGGTTTGAATGAATTTTCTAATGAGTATCTCCTCCCCAAAGAAACGAATGCAATTCGTCTGCAAGTCTTCCTGCTCCGCCATTTACACTGGGCTAAATAATCAGCAAGCCGGATATCTTCTTCCTTTATCGCACAGTGAATTTATATATTTATAAATCTTAGAATACCTCGAGTTTACAGCGAGTATCTTGACCTTCCACATGCCGGATTTCATAGAGAGTCTCTTGACCTTCTACATGCCCAATCTCTTTTCTCATTTTCATGTTCTTTTTTCAAGTTATTTTGTCTAATTTAGTTTGGTAGAATTTTCAAGTTTTTAAAAAATATTTGTAATTACATTGAAAGGCGTATATTTATTCTTAGTCGTCCTTCAAAATCAATGAGTCAGATTTTTTTTTTATAATTTCTTTGCATTTATAAAAGCATCCGTTAACCTGTTTACTTTTTAACATTTACCTAATCATATTAAAAAATTACTGTAACATCATATGATTGCCACTTTTAAATAATTAACTTTTAGAATTCTTCAACTGTCCAGTTTCTTCATGCATGGACCTGGCATTTTTACTGAATTTTTTTTAACCTAACATTTTTACTGATTTTTTTTTTATGAACCGTAAGTCTTTCGTGACTTAGCTGCTGTGCTAGTAATAAAAATATGTTATAATTAAACAAAAAAAAGAAGATCCAACACGACAATACTATTAAGTACATGCATGACCATGCATTGATTTGTAAATTCATAGGCCTGTGGCCATAGCAAAAGGCCAGGCTATGCTGGATTAAAACTCGTTGGAAGACAATGGGTGACGCAGAACTTGAACTTGGCTCCAAAGGATTTTTTACGGATGTTTTTAACTTAATTTTTGAAGGTAGCGAATTAATATTTCAAAATTGTTTCTACTTTTTAAACTCTGTTAGTCTTTATACCCATATGTAAAGAAAAATTGTTGTCAAGGTGAGAATTGTTGAAATGTTCCAACTAATTTTCCATAGTTTTTGGGATCTAGTCACTCCTAGTATTTTTCATTAACTGAACAATTAAAAATAGAATATAGATACAGGCACACTAAAGTGATAAGTTTGTCTAATTGTTTCATAGATGTTATATATATCTATGCATGCTGATAGAAGTAAATGCGCAATGTGAAATGAGTGTGAGATTTGTAAGCCTGTGTTTCCCTGTTATAATTCTCCTTAACAAATAAGAATATCGATTATCATTTCTCCATACCAAATAAATCACTTTGTTCATTGTGATTGATTATTGTTGGTTTTATTTATTTTCCATTAAATTTTAATTGCCCAACACCTTGAGCAACTACTATAAGAGATACCGTCTGTGGGAGCATTGGTATATTTGGAAGAGCTAGAGGAAAACACTGTTGTGAAGCTGAAGCAGACGGTTTCGAACCCATGGTGGAAGGGGGCTCTATGTATTTAATGATGTTGCTGATAAATTTGTAAAGAAACTTCCCAACAAAGATGTTTTCCACTACAATCAACGCAATTCTTCAGGAAGGACTTTTGATGGAATTGATCAAATGCGAAATTGACTAGTACAAGAGGTAAAGGAATTCTTAGAGAATAGAGGTGGAGTAAAAATAAATTTGTGAGTCACTCATTAGTTTGCTTCGTATCAAGGTGTGCTATTGGACTACTATATGAGCCACCTTCATCAGGTAGTACTAGAGCACAAAATAGTTGTGATAGAATTGATGGCAACTTCAAATGTTGATGGAAATCTAGGGTTAATGTCAACGGTAGTAGTAGCAATAAAGCTGCGAGAGAGATATGATTCAGCAACAACCATGAGTAATAAGTCAGTTGCAGAGGACATGGTGAATGGGAACGCGTAAAGGAGATGTTGCATGGGTTTAAAGGAGATGTTGCATGGGTGAAGTTACTTTACTTCTGAGAAGGATGATGAGCCTACAAATGGTGAGATTTGGGTTACCTTACTACGGTAAGACAAGGAGAAAAGACACATATGAGAAAGAGGGCACATAATAAGGAACGATTCATGCTGGAGTCGTGAGCTAAGAGAGTCGAAGGACTGGATCAAGGAATTGCTCGTGTGATGTTGAAGATATGTTTCCAAGAAGATACAAGATATATATTTTGTTGTAGTCTAATGCAAACAATTTTTTTTTTGCTGTTTGGAGGTTATTTGGAATTTTCACACGGTTCTTATATTTTCAAGGGAGTTGAGTCAAATTTGCATATGCCTAGCTCGATAAGAAGTCATCATGGAAGTATTTGAAAAAATCACGTAAAAAGTGTTGGCTTGAGAAGTTGGAGGTGCATGTTTGGTGTTACTCAACACCTTAATTCTTGAAAATAGAGAGTTTAAGATTGTAAGTCTGGGTGGAAGAAAAGTTAGGTTGCCACTATAGTGAAATTTTGTCTAGTCAAGTATGGTCACAAGTTTGTGTATGCGTTGGAACTGACCATTTCAACAATAGACAAGTTTTATTTATAGGAATCATCAAGTACTTACTCCCAAACATTATGAAGACAAAATCATGATGAATTGAAGTAGGAAAGAAAAGAATAAGATTAGACAAAAGGTATGCATGGTGATTAGATGTAAATGAGATTGTAATTTATTGGGAATTTAATAAAGAAATGGAAATAATTGTTGTACCTCAGATGAAATGTTGTTGTAGGTGGTGCATGATCAATTGTAATCAACACCCCAGAAGTCTTTGGTCCAAGATGTAAATCTTGGCCATAGGAAAGTTGATTTCCCCATATTTTTACTAAGCCTAGTTGAGTCATGCCTACATGGATTAGTATGCACTCATGTAGTGTGTATCCCTCATATGCATAGAGTGGATGTTGGCATCAAGTTGTGGAATGAACCACTAGGTAGGTATGAGGGTGGTAGGTGTACTTGTTTCTAAGCTTGATGGAGAATAAGAGAATTTGAATCTTCAATTAACAGGGGGAATGTGAAATGGATCAATCTCAGAATGTGAGAAGAATGGGACCAAGTTAATCAATTTTGTGTAGGTACAAAAGGAAGACGAAGAAAGTTCAAGGATCAAGCTCATAGTGAAGAAAACCCAAGTGACTATGTAAATCCATTTCCCCATCTTGGAGGTTCGTGGTCAGTCGAAACCATCTCTATGCAAGGTTTGTGGTCAATAGAAACCATCTATATGCGAGGTTCATACCATCTATGTGAAATATTCGTGGTCAGTCAAAACCAATTGTGTGTGAGGTTCATGGCCAGTTGAAACTAGTTGTGTGCAAGGTCTTTTTAATTTTCTTGTTTGAGTTGGTAATAAGTCGTCCAACGTAAAGGTCATTGAAAATATTATAAAGGTATAGGTAATCATCACTTTGATGGATGTCTCCCATAGTTAATTATTAGATTTTCATCATCACATGGTGCATTGGCACACCTCTGTGTTGGATTGACATAGATAAACCATGCATCCATACTATTGTCATAGACAACTAGCGAGCACCATGGTTGGGTACCAAGATGTCTTGATATATGGAATTATCTTGATAAGGTTGCTAATGGCTCATTGTATGTACCAATGTTTGGCCCAAAGGTACGGTTGGTTCCTAGTTGGTAGCATATATGACAATTCTAAGTCATGATATGCAAGATCAAAGTTCTAGGGAGAAGTGGAATGTTCACAATAGAAGGAATGTAATGGTCCTAGTCAAATGATGTAATGAGGTGCATGATCGGTAGTGTCCAACACTTCACAGTCTTAGTCTATGGTGTACTTCTTTATCATAGGAAAAAAGTGTTGTCCCCAAGTTGATGTAAACCATGTTGTTTAGACATACATGGTGCATAGTAACACATGTAATAATCTCTCTCATATAGAGGGAAGTTGTGGAATTAACCACTCACATAAATATGGAGGTGAACCGATAGCCTAAACTTGATAAATATTGAAGAAGCAAGAGTCTTCAATACAAGGGGAGCAAATGTATGGATCAATGACACAAGGAAGCTCACAGAAAAGATTTAAACAAATGAACATTGAAGAAGAAAAATGACATGTATTGTTAAGAGAGAGTGTTAAAATATTATTCATACATGTCATTCATTAAACCCATGGCCTCTTGAGAATGAAGAAGATGACCTATTAGACTAAGTTATGTGAATAAGTTAGAAAGGAGTAGTTGAAACTTGAGCATAGGGATAATGATATGCTAGATTATATAGTGGATAAGGTGAATTGGAGCCCTTTATCACTAAAGAAGATTAATGTTCTAGATTTGGTCAACATTGTATAAATACATCTGTTATGTAATGTAATAGACAAGCTAAGTGAACTAAGCTATGTATGTACTCTCTCAAATTTTATTGACATCAATTCGGACTGTTAAGCATAAATTGAAACGGTAAAAAATCCTAAATTTCGTTAAACAACCAAAGAAGTCGGATACTGGTTGCGAATGGTGGCTGATGCATTAACCAAGCTATTGAGAAAGAACGATCTCTCATTTTGTAAAAACGGTATAGGATAAAATTTGGTAAGCTATATATTTGCATGGGCATCATCCTTTTGTTGCAAGTTTTTCTTTTGTTTTTTTTTTATGTATTTAACACCGTGGGGTGAGTGTAAGTGTTAAATTTTTAATTTTATATAACACTGTGGGTTTAGTGGAAGTGTTAAATATTTATGTTTGGGTCATCGTATGGTCTGTAGGTGTATCCGCCTTTTGTTCTTATTTCTTATTTATGAAATCCATCGGCATAATAATTATGTTCTTATTGATGAAATCTACAAACACAATAATTATGAATATATATTTCCATGTACAGCCAACAACAGTTAACAATATTATAATTATGAATATATATTTCCATGTACAGCCAACAACAGTTAACAATATTATAACTATATCAATATAGACCCATGTAGGAAGTTTGTGTTTCTATCACCGAGAGGAGTGTTGTTATTACTGCAATTTCTGTTTCTGTGCTCTGAATCTTCAATGAATCATCACCGAGAGGAGTGTTGTTACTGCTGCAATTTCTGTTTCTGTGCTCTGAATGTTCAATGAATCACATATTATAGATTGAAAATAAACCATTTGCATGGTCTAATACCTTTAGTGCGGTTATAATGGTTCAAATAGAAATAAAAATTACCAGAATGTGTGGAGGACTTTTTTTATCTCGTTAAATTCATATGTATCAATGTCGAAAACACCCTGGAATTCCATGAAACGAAGAATATGAAATGACTGAATAAGATAATAAGATGAAACAGAGAATAAATTTATAGATCAAATGACTGAAAAATATGAAACCATTGTAAACATGGCACAAATAAACATGGCACAAATGTAAATCTAATACTGTAAAATGATAAAAAGTTAATAGTGAAATAAATTTATAATAAGTTTGTTAATCATTTAAAAATGACAATTAAATAATCACACAGTAATTTCTTAATCATATTAAGTAGTAAATGTTAAAAAGTAATGTTATAAAATTATGAAATATGCCCATTATTAATAGGTGTACTCCTTTAAACTTAATTACCAAAATGTATGAAGGATTTTGTTTATCTTGTTAAATTCATATATATCATATATCGAAAACAGCCTGGAATTCCATGTTTGGACTTGAAAAAGCCAAAGAATACATGGGGAAATCTAGCAAAAATTAGCAAGCTTAAACCTGCATTTTACAAATTTACACAATGCTAATTTCCCGTAAGGTGAGCGTAAACCGACGGCGAGAGTTCATTCATAAATGCCAGATGGTCTTGGCTAGGGCCAGTTATAAACTTTAGCAGGTTATCTAGTGCAACATTTCTTCTCGATGTGGCAGTTTGTAGACGCAATTGAAGGGCTTCATAAAGTTGGGTCGGTATCAGTTGCCCTTCGTCTTCAATGATAGACTGGATTTGTTGATACAACTCGGGGGACCAGTCCTCCAAAACTAAATCACCATAGAATACTTCCTGAGCCCAAGGACTCTCACTGGATTCGATGTCCTGGCCTCTAACTGCATCGGGAAAACCCACGTTTTCTCCTTCTTGTGGAAGTCGTTCCTCTAGGGTTTGAATGAATTTTCTAATGAGTATCTCCTCCCCAAAGAAACGAATGCAATTCGTCTTCAAGTCCTCCTGCTCCGCCATTTACACTGGGCTAAATAATCAGCAAGCCGGATATCTTCTTCCTTTATCCAACAGTGAATTTATATATCTATAAATCTTAGAATACCTCGAGTTTACAGCGAGTATCTTGACCTTCCACATGCCGGATTTCATAGAGAGTCTCTTGACCTTCTACATGCCCAATCTCTTTTCTCATTTTCATGATCTTTTTTCAAGTTATTTTGTCGAATTTACAGTTTACTTTGTGTAGATGTTTCAAGTTTTTAAAAAATATTTGTAATAATAAAGATTTGTTATAATAAAATAAATTAATATTTAATTTTGTATTTAAAATGAAAATTTTAATTATTATAATTATGTCTAAAGGCTTACACTTATTGACAATGGGCACATTTAATATGTTTTTAGTGTTTAATCAGTTTTGTATGGAGACGATTAAATATTGCTGAAATATTCTTAGTCGTTCCAATAAATCAATGGTTGTGATTTCAACCACTAACTTGACATCCCTTTATGTTAGAGTAAAGCTTACTTTAGTAAGAGATAACTGTTGTAACTGTGAGTTTCAACCATTACTGTTGTAACTGTGAGTTTCTAGGTTTACTATTATTAGCTAATCAAATCCACTTAAGTCAATGATTTGCATGCTATATATGTAACCTCCATTTGTTTGTTAAGCAATGAAAACGTTTTGTGTTGTGTGAATTAATTCTTCCAATTTTAACTTGGTATCAGAGCGGGAGTAATGTTGGCCATGAAGTTGAACGCTGTGCGTGAACAGTCTAAGCGTGAGAGCTAGGAGATCGCAGAGAAGATCACTCTTTCCGTTGAATGTCGTTGATGCTCTGCCACCGTGTGCCATCGCATACCATTTGAGGTTGTAGTTGATTGTCGTCGTTGGGGTTAACCATTGTTGAGTTGTTGCGTGGAGCTATGCGTGGAGAGTTAATTACCGGATGGAGCGTTTGTTGTTGAGGGTGCCTGAGTGCTGTCTCTTTGCTGCGTATTTGCCTTTGAGTGGACCTGGTGAGTATTCTTGCATGCATGGACTTTGCTGCCTGAGTTTAATTTCGGATTTGCATGGAGGTAGTTTGCATGCATGAGTGGAGTTTTGAAGTGTGAGTAAAATTCACATGCGTGGAGTGAAGGCAAATCAGAATTGCATAAATGAGGTAATGAGTTTAAGTGGTAAAGTGTGGTAAAATATATATATTGTTTATATATATTTTTTATTGGGTCGTGGTTTATTTCATGTGGATAAAGTAAATGCATGTGTATAAAGTGAAGTTATAAATATTTTTATTATAGTGGGTAAAAGATTTAAGGATGAAAGAAGGTAAAGTGGAAGTTAGTTTGCATTATGAAGTTGCACTATACTCCAAAGGACAATGCATCAAGGGTGCAATAGATCTCTCCATAAAGTATTATTACCTTACTAAGGAGCTGTTGCATTCAGAGCAAATGGCCATCGAAAATATTTCAGCGATTGGTATTTCGGTGTGGATAGATATGAAGGAAGAACCACCATAAACATTCATTGTCCTGCTTTTCTACTTATGTATGCGTGGTGTGTTTAAATTTTGTTTATGTATGTTAGATATATTATATGTGTGTGAGAGAGTGTGATTTTTATTTGTAATCAAATGATGAAGAACCAAATATGTAACATAGTGACATAATTCAGGCTTGTTGTTCTTCATGTTCTTC
>ML800975.1:268392-308465 GCA_009831015.1 Picea engelmannii | reverse complement strand
TGTTTTGACTTTAAGTGTGTCAGTGGGTAGCTCGAAGAAGAGGAAGAAGAAAGAGCGGAAGCCATGTGATTGCAGAGTGAGTTTCAGTGCTGAGGAAGACCAGATTAGACAGACAGATGAAAGTTCTAGTGTTGTAATCTTTTATGTTGTATTGCAATTTGTAAAGTAAGCATTAAGGGAGGGTGTTAGAATAAAGCTTACTTTAGTAAGAGATAACTGTTGTAACTGTGAGTTTCAACCATTACTGTTGTAACTGTGAGTTTCTAGGTTTACTATTATTAGCTAATCAGATCCACTTAAGTCAATGATCTGCATGCTATATATGTAACCTCCATTTGTTTGTTAAGCAATGAAAACATTTTGTGTTGTGTGAATTAATTCTTCCAATTTTAACTCTTTACATGTTTTTTTTATACTTTTACTTAATCATATTTGAAAGTTACTATGATTGTTAGCTGATTGCCACCTCTGAATGATTAATGTTTCATTTTCTAGAAAGCCCAAGTTCACCAGCCACTATTTCACTACTATTTGGGAAGGATTTTCCTGCCTCTAGCTTTTACCAGAGAGCCCAGGTTCACCAGCCACTATTTTTACTACTACTACTATTTACTGGGCAGGATTTTCTTGCCTAGAACTTTCATTGCTTAGATTATTTAATACGCAGAGTTCTACAGTTATTTAATACCCAAAGCTCGTTTCGGCGTTCACCAGTCAAAAATGATTTGTGGCTGTGCTAATAATAATATATTATAATGTATGAATGGCTGAGGTAAAAACAATGCTCTAGGTCGACGCTCTCCAACCCACAGTACATTCTTATTTTAACAATGGCTGCTGGTTTGGGAGGGGTCCCCGCCCCCTCCTACTGAAACATTGTCGCAGGAATTAAGAAATCTCCCCTCGACAACCCGAGGAAGAACCAAAAAGTGGCGAAACTCCCCAAGAAAAAATGACAACTTAGCCACAACAAACTCCCAACTAGACAAAAGAAATAAGATCCAACACCTACATTTAGCAGACTCATGATACTCAGATCTACCAAGATCGACAATACTAATGAAATGATTTGTAAATTCATAGGCCTGTGGCCATCGCAAAAGGCCAGGCTATGGTGGATTAAAATTGGCTTGAAGACAAAGGGTGACGCAGAACTTGAACTTGGCTCCAAAGGATCTTTTACGACTATTTTCAACTCAATTGAAGATAAGGAACCAATATTTCAAAATGGCCCTTACTTCTTTAACTTAGTTGGTCTCTACATCCGCCTCTATAAAGAAAAATTCAGCCGAGAGAAAGAAGATTTTTCTACTACTCTAGTATGGATCTGTCTCTACTCGTTTCCATACTGGGACCTGAAAATTCTGGAAGGGATAAGAAACACTTTGGGAACCCTGTTAGAATTGTAGATGCAACTCACCACTACATATACACATCCTATTTCAGAATTTCCATCTATCTCAACATATCGAAGCCTCTCCCTGCCTCAATCCACCTCTAGCACAGGGATTTGGACTGGATTCAAACAATTGATTATGAACAAATACCCTTCTGATGCAGGAAGTGTCATGCTCACGGTAACTTATTCTGAGATTTCCTACATAATATCCAAGAAAATCCAAACAACTAGGTGACCAAAGATGTTGAGGAATTTGAAAAAACTCCCTCTAAAAGGAAATTCCTTGAGAAAAATCTACAACCACCACCAAAAGGACCTTGCATCAGCAATATATTTTAAACTCCAGTGGACATTCAAGAAGCAGAGATCCCATCTGATTCTCTGATACCGCAAGAGGAATATCCCATGCAAAAGGACAATCAAAATCTCACAGAGACCCAGCATTAGAAGCAAGCGAAAGAGGGATCAAAACAAACTCTACCAATCCGTGATGAAGATGAGGAGATGACTGAGACGACACATAGCAAATAATATCCTAAATATGGAGAAGACATGGACCTAGGAGATTTAGATATTCAAACTATAGCAGCGACATGTGCTCGACAAGACACTAGCTCTATACCAAAGACGCAGATTCAATTATTGAAGTCAACCCTCATCAAATCCAAATAAGGGGAGAAACTTGCAGCATCATCTAAAGGTAAGAACTTGGATTCATCCTCTCTAGGTATTAAAAAACAACAATTCAAAATATTCTATTAAGGTTTTGAAAAGAGACAAAGAAAAGAGAGAAGAATTTCTGGTTAATTCAAGACGAATCAAGATCATGATAGAGAATGTCTAACCCTCCTCCCAAGCTTCTCAATGAAAGTAATCTCCTGGAATATTCAAAGGTTGAATCTCCCAAGCAAGCAAAGAGCCCTCAAATCTCTATTGAAAAAATAAAATCCCTCCATTCTCATGCTTCAAGAAACCAAATGCACCTCTGATGTCCTACAATGAATAGGCTGTAAATATTTCCCTAGTCGTCATTCTACAAAAATAGATGCAGAAGGGGCTTCCAGTGGACTGACGATCCTATGGAACCCCCATGAAATTTGACTCTCTAACTTATTTACCACCAGAAAAACCTTATCAACTCGCTTCATACTATTAGGAACAAAATAGGAAGGCCTCTTTTCCAATGCTTATGGCTCCAGATCCTCTCCAAATAAAATAACCTCCTCCAATCAATCCAAAGGTTGACACATTTAATAGATAATTCCCATTGGATAATAGAAGCCACCCTCCTAAAAGAAACCATCTGCAACCTTCACCTTGTAGGCTAGGAGACTACCAACGAAAATTTCACATGGAATAAACGTAGAAGCGAATTTCACTAAATTGTGTCTCATCTAGATAGATCCCTCCTTTCAGAATCCCTAATTACCCAGTCTTATCCATTGAACCTATTATTCTCCCCTTCCATGGATATGATCATTGGCATATATGTTTAGACCTAGACATTCAAGCTGCCCCTCTCAATCACCCTTTTAGATTTGAACCATTATAGTTGGACCATCCCTCTTTCCAAGCGAATATATCACAATGGTGGAAAGATGTTTTAGTTCATAGTGGCTCCCCTACGTACAAATTTCAACACCACCTAAAAAAATGTAAAACAAAAAATCAATTCATGGAACAAATCAGAGTTCGAAAACGTCTTCCAAGATAAGAAACTTTTGGAACAATCGATGGAACAACTATAGAAAGAATTGATCCCGCAGGGACAATCAAAGGATCTTATAGAGGAGGGAACCCGTCACACTTACCATGTTGAAATTATAGCTCAACAGTAAGAGCAATTTTGGGAACAGAAATCAGGAATTCAATGGATCAAAGAAGGCGAGAAAAATGCCAAGTTCTTCAACAGGTCCATGCTACAGAGAAACATCAAAACATAATCACACCCTTAAAAAAATAGAGAAGGTCACAAAATTCTTAAACATGAATAAATTAAACATAATTGATTCATTATTACATCAACCTAATGAGGGAACGCCAACCATACCGAAAACATGATCCGAAAAATTACCCAATACATACCAAAACTAGTCACGGAAGAACAAAATGATGGTTTCCTCAGAAATTTCACACTACAAGAAGTAGAGCAAGTGGTTCTTGACATGCCAAAAGGTAAATCTCTAAGAGCTGAAAGTTTTACTACAAATTTATTTCATTCTTGTTGGAATATTATTAAGAAGGATGTGCTGGAGGTAGTAGAAGACTCGCATAATTTCCCCTCCATTCTCCCAACCTTAAAATCCACCTTCCTGCCCCTCATTTTGAAAGAAGAAAAAGTGGAAGACCCTAGTAAATTATGACCTATTTCTCTTTGCATTGTCATTTATCAAATGGATCACGTCCTTTTAACCTCCTCAACCTTCTTTTCCATTTTTATTAATGGCTCTCCCTCTCTTAAATTTTCCCCATCTATAGGTATTAGACAAGGGGGCCCACTCTCTCCCTTCCTCTTTATCCTCATGGTAGAAGGACAAGGACATTGAATCAAAGTGGCCACAACTACTGGAAAATTGACATTACTCAACCTACATGATGAATCCAAATCATCAACGCACCAACAATTTGTTAATGACACATTGCTCATGGGAATCCCAATAGCTCGAGAAACTCAATCCATAAAACAAGTTATCCTATACTTTACAAAGGCCTCTGGTACCTCCATCAACCAAGGTAAATATTATATTTTATTTTTCAATACTCTGATGCTATTCAAACTGATCTGGCTAGGATTTTGGGCTACTAAATTGGCTCTCTCCCCTCAAAATACTTTGGAGAAGCCTTGAAGGAAAACTATATCAAGAAGATGTCCTAGTTGGCACTCCTTGCCAAAATGATCAAGAAACTAGATTGATGGACCTTTCGATCTCTTAACCTACCAAGAATATTAGTTCTTGTCAAATCAATCCTTAAAGCCATGCCAATGTACCTCTTCTCCACTATGGCAGCCCCCAAAAATATTTTAAAAGCAATCAGAAACATCCACTGTACCTTTCTCTAGGGAAACAACAAGGAGCAATGCAAATGGACTCTTGTTTCATGGGAGAAAGTTTGCACACCAAAACTAACACGAGGGATTGGTATCCGGGATCGAGATATTCAGTGTAAATCTTTGGGAGCTAAAATATGGTGGAGATGAATAAACAACTCTAAATCACAATGGGATAACCATTGGAAACAAAAATATGCAACATCTATTCCAAACTCTCAACTCATCAGAATGGATAACACTCGTCTTGGCTTGAACATTTGGAATATAGCCTGCCAAAACAAAGGGCTCATTCAAAACCATTTCTTTTGGGAAATAAGAAATGGGAAAAAAACCCTCTTTTGGCATGATGCTTGGAAACAAAAACCCAAATGGGCAGACAATCTGAAGCTCTAAGATTTACAGGTTCATATGAAAACTCGCAACCTATCCCTAGATTCCCACTAATGGAAGCCGATAGAGAAACAACCTCAATGGTGTGCTTTTCTCCCTTCTACTCATTGACATAATGCTTTGGACCCAGATAAAATTCAACTCTTTCTGAACAACCTAAACACATGGAAAATCATAATCATAGAAAATGGATTGTTTGACGTGGGGAAATTTGATCAATGGGGATTTCAAAAACAAGGAAGATTATATCTATGTTTTTGGCCACCATCACATCCAAAAACAAGTAATATGGGAGAAAATATGGCACCAAAATATTTGGAAAAAAGTTTCAACCATTCTTTGTCTCCTGGCACATGGTAGACTCCTAACTTGGGACATCATCCTCAAAAAGGGGTTCATTGGTCCATCTAGATACCCCTTATTCTAGACTGTTAAGAACCAAATATCAAAATAGCATAAAAAAACCTTAGAATAAGTACTCAACGCCTTGAAAAAGAGAGAGTTTCATATAATAACCCTCTTCTAGGGGGACACCTCCTTACACACCACATAAATTTCCAAATACAATATGATTCCAAATTAAAATGTCTCCTTGGTATATATAAGAAACTAGGAGGTATAATTACAACTAATGGACCCAAGCCGACATAAATAAAATAACATTACTAATGTAATATGCCCCAATTAAGGGGTAATGTTCCACTATTTAGGGAATAACATGCCCCTCCCATTTAGACAAGTTTTGTTTGCAACACTTGAGTAGTTATTGATGCTTCTATATAAAAGAATCATCTCCCCAAGTGAAATCTTCAACAAGTGGTTTCATCCACTTAATGAGATACTCTGAAATGGATCTATTCCTCAGCTGTTGAATTATTGTGTCAGTGATAGCTTTAGGATCTAATATGATTTTTCCTTCCTCGCCAAGTTCTGGCAATATAGTTTGAACTATGATCTTGTCACCTATAACCTTCTTTAAGCATGAAACATGGAAAACTAGGTGTACTCGCGAAGATGCAGACAACTCCAATTTGTATGCCATAGTACCAATCTTTTGCAACACCTTATAAGGGCCATATTACTTTGGTGATAATTTATTATCCTTCTTAGCTTTCTTGAGGGACTTCTTTTTGTATGGTTGTAGTGTTAAAAATACCCAATCCCCTACTTCAAAACTTATTTCACTACGATGTTGATATGCTTGTTGTTTCATGAGATTTTGTGCCATGTTCAGGTTGTCCTTTAAGAGTTGGAGAACTTGTTGTTGATGCTCGATGTGATCTTCCAGTGCTTGAACCTTAGATTTTTCTTTTAGAGAAGAAATGATGGAAAGTGGGTGGTATCCATAGAGTGTCATAAATGGTGTCATTTTTGTTGCAGCATGAAAGAAAGTGTTATACCACCATTCTATCAAGGGTAACCATTTGAACCATTGTGTTTCTTTATCAGAGACAAAACAAAGAAGGCATCCTTCTAGACATTTGTTCACTATCTCGATTTTTCGATCAGATTGAGGATAATAAGATGAGCTATGAGCCAATTGAGTACCCAAACAAGAAAACAATTATGTCCAAAATGTCCAGTGAATAAGGGATCTTTGTAATATCCCCAAGGATGAGCCCCATTGTATTTATGAATTGTAAACTTGATCTATAGGCTGGTGAGCCGAGTGTGATAAGATGGTGGGCTTATGTGTTAATAGGTCGGAGAGCCTAGGTGTTAAAGGCCAGGAGCCTATTTTTGTATATGTAATTATGAAGAACATTAATAAAGATTAAACATCATTGCGTGCAGACCGACCACGAAGAAAGAGTGATGGGGGAATAAGCTTCCACAAGGTTGGGTAAGGGAGGAGGCTAAGTGTGTGGGCCTAGGGGATAATCTAGGGGGCTTACCTCTAAAGGGAATAATAATTTATTATTATTTCCTAAAGTATAAGGTGGGAAATTGACCAAGTATTGTCCTAAGTTCCTGGAAAGGGAACGAGTGCTAAGTGGAACTCATGCGGCTCCAGGAAGACAAGTGTCGATCTGGGTGCATGCAGTTAAAACTAATGAGTCAATTAATGTTGGAGGTCCGTCCTCCATTTCGAGATCCATTGTCTATCCTGTTTTGCGGGGCAACTAATCTCTACATACACTCATGCAAATCTGAAACCAGAAAACCATGAGGCCGACCTGTGATGTTTTCCTGAGAAGCCGATGCATCTCCCGTATAAACTCGTTTTCCTCTGCATTGGACCTATGCATAACCAGGAATTCTGAAATCTAGAACCATGGAATTTGACCTGTGTATTTCCGTGAACCAGAGACCTCCATCATCGACCTCTATGTTTTGCTCTTTGGTCACGCATCCTGAACCCAGGAATAACTGCAGACTGATCTATGTCTTATGTGAATCCCAAGCATCCTGTATTTGTCTGTGCCATGTGTGTCATAATTGTTGGCTATTGTGGCCATGTAGTTCCTTGGCCGAGTGTGGATTATTGTTGTCATTTGTTCCTTGCTGAGCCTTGTTGTTATCCTCCTTATGCAGGAACGAAGTTGAAGAAGCAGGTTGTCAGGCCTGTGTGCAACACTCTCTCCAGGTGAGGGAGGTGGTTGTGGTTGAAGAGTAAGGTTTTCAGGCCTATGAGAAGCTCTACCCAGGTGAGAGAGTGTGTTGTGGAAGTGAGTTCTCCTGGAAAGGTTCTCGTAGCTACTACAGATCTCTGAGAATTCCGGCCCATCCTGTTGCTGAAGCCCAAGGCAAGGGAGGTGAAGTAGTCGATGGATTGTGTGACAGTGAAGGTGTAGACCACTGGGGTGGGACATGAATGTGGGGAATAAGAGGTTGTGAGCAGTGGGCATAAGTGGCTCCTGGCAGAGAATCCTTCCTCTTTAACTGTGTGACTTCCCTATTGAACTTGCCTATCTTAGGATTCTTTTTCCCTGGGTGGAGCTTAGTCCTAGCTCGGGGGTGACCCACTGCTAAGTGTGATGAGTAACGTGGTCTATGGATGGGAGATTCATGGAAGGTACACATGTAGTTGGTGGTGTTACTCCAGTTGAAAAGATCAGTATCAATATGTTCTTAATTATAGGTTATGCATGTTTGTGCTACTGATGCTTGAATGTTATCATGTACTCCGTTGCGTATATGAACTACTGATAATTCCATCGATTATGTATGGTAGCAGTAATTCTGTGATTATTTTGATTAAGTGCTTTAATTCGATTAAAATGCATGTTATATATTATGTAAGTGTATATTATGCAGTGGTAGCATTACCCGGTCTCTGTGTTGGCAGGGGATGCTACAGTTTGGTATCAAAGCTAAGTGAAGTGTTTGAGTAGTGGCATTGCCAGACCCGTTGGTGGCTGGGGATGTTACAATCTCTGTCACTTACAATAATATTTGGGCTTCCATGTAGCTTTTGAAATGTCTCCATGAATGCGATGGAAACTGTACTGGATTTTAAAGGATGAGAGAGTGCACAAAAGTGTCCACACTTGGTCAATCTATCAGAAATCACCATGATGACACTCTTTCCTTCAAACTCTGGTAACCCTGTGATGAAATCCATGGAAACCTCCTCACATCATTGACTTGGGATGGCTAATGGTTGGAAAAGATCTAGGGTATTAATTGTTTCCACCTTATTTTGTTAGCAAACCAAACATTCTTCCAGAAACCTTTGAACATCAGTTTTAAGGCCATCCCCCAAAAAATCATTCTTCACCATATGGTATTTTTTCAAAAATACCAAGGGCCCTCCTACTAGAGAGGTGTGCAATTCCAATAGTAATTTTTTTTTGAGTTGGGAGTTCTTGCATATATATATGCGATATTTGTACCATAGTGAATCATTTTTCCATATAACTGTATCTTATGCACTGGAATCCTGCTACAACCTTTGAATGAGAGTCCATAGGTTTTCTTCATTCTTACATTCATCGATCGCTTCTATTATCCAATCGAGTTGGATGATTGAGATAGCACAAAGAAAGGCCTCAACATATTCATCATTTCTTGAGAGTGCATCTGCCACAACATTTAAATTCTCTTTTTTATAGATGATTTCAAAATCATAACCCTACATCTTGGTCACCCATTTTTGTTTTTCTTTTGAATATAGTATTTGTTCCAAGAATTATTTAAGACTATCATGATCGGTTTTGGCCTTGAAGTGCCTGCATATTAGGTAAGGGTTCCATTTCTTTAATGTATGTAGTATTTCCATCATTTCCTTCTCATAAATGGGTTTGTGTAAGTCCTTTCCCTTAAGTGGTCAACTTTAAAAAGAAAGGGGCCTTCCTTCTTTCATTATAACAACACCAATGCCATTTCTCGAGGCATCACATTCCACAATAAAAGTTTTAGGTGAAGTCTGGTGTGGTCAAGACATGATCTTTGCACATCACCTCTTTAAGTTTCTCAAAAGCTTTAGTTGCCTCTGGAGTCCATGAAAATGCATCCTTGTTAGTTAATATAGTTAAAGGTGTTGTTATTCTTCCATAGTTCTGAACAAACTTGCAGTAGTAACCTGTCAAACCGAAAAATATTCTAAGAGTCTTCAATGTTTTGGGAATCAACCAGTCCATCACGACCTTGATCTTATTAGGGTCTACCTTGACACCTTCATGAGATACAATATGACCCAAATACTCTACCTCCTTCACCCCAAAGAAACATTTGGATGGTTTGGCATATAGTTGTTTCTCCTTTAGTAGTTGTAGCACCTTGCCAACATGTCGCAAATGATCCTCCCAAGAATTTTTATAGATTAATATATCATCAAAAAACACTAACAAAAATTTTCGAAGGAAGGGATTGAAAATGTAATTAATCAACCCTTAGAATGTGGAAGGTGAATTCGTAAGGCTAAAGGGCATGACCAAAAATTTATAATGGCCTTCATGAGTTCAGATTGTTATTTTTGCGATATATTCTTCCTTCATTCTAATCTGATGATACCCTGAACGAAGATCCAACTTTGATAAATAGATTGCTCCATGTAGTTCATCTAAGAATTCATCAATGCCAGGAATGGGAAACTTATCTTTAATATTGATCTTGTTGAACTCTCTGTAACCTGGACACATATGCCATGATCCCTTTTTATTAAGTACCATTACCATCAATGCAGAGTAAGAACTTTGGCTAGGTCTAATAATTCCATCCTCTAACATTTCTTCAACCATATGCTCAATTTCACTCTTCTAGGAATAAGGGTATCTGTAAAGCCTCATGTTAGGAGGAACACTCCCAAGAATTAGGTGAATAGCATGATCATGGTTTCGAGTGGGTGGAAGACCTTTGGGAATGTCTTCAAATACTTTGGAATGCCTATCAATGATCCCTTGGAGACCTAGGGGAATAGATGGCTTAGATGTTTGAACATATAGTTAGCATAGTTGTACAATTACACCATGATGCCCCTTTTTCAATAATTTTTTCATGTCACTAGAGCTTATCACCTTACTAGATTTCCCTGTGATACCCTTTAAATCATTTTTTTTTCCTTCCAATGAAAATTTCATGAAAAGTTCTTGAAAATTAAAATCCATTGTTCCCAATGATTGTAACCATTGGAATCCTAGTATGACATCAGAACCACCCATGGGTATATCGATCATTGGACTATTCAATACATATTCCCCCGTAGTAATATTGATCTTATTGCATTTTCCTGAGAAATTGATAGTTCCTCCATGTGCAATCATTACTTGAAACTTTGGCGTTGGATATATAAATCAATTGATATCTTTGGATAATTTATAGTGAATGAAATTATGAGTACTACCAAAATCAATTAGGACTATTACCTTTTTATTTTGTATATATCCTTCGATCTTGAGGGTTTGAGGAGTGATAATTCCATCCAATGCATTATGTGATATCGTGGGAGTCAACGCTTCAGAAGAAATATCTTCTTCGTTTTCATCTTGAGATGGTTCTTGATATTGTTATTGTTCTTATTTATCTTCACAATCTATTTAGAATAATTTATTCTCACCACACTTATGTCCCTTACTGTACTTGTTGTCACAATTAAATCATAAACCTTTTTATTTTCTTTCCTCCAATTTTTGAGGTGTCAACCTTGTGGGTTGAGGTGTTTTAGAAGAAGGAACATTATTCTTTCGATAGATGTTAAGAGTGTTCCTTCTAGTATCCATACCCATATTTTTACTTTCAACATTTATCACCACCCTGAATGCATTCTCGAATGATTTGTGTTCCCAAAGGAGAACCTCATGTTGAATGTTATCCTTTTAAAGTTCCTATGAATACATCAATTAGGTGCTCATATGGAATATCAATTACCTTTATATTCAATCTTTGTAAGTTCTTAATGTTCTTCACAACTGAACCCTTTTTCTTGAGATTTATCAATTGGATAAAGAAGGTATTACTCCTTGTATCCTCATAGTGTGCTATCACTTCTTCCGTGAAAATTTTCCAAGTGAAAAGTGATTTGCAAGAAAAAAGCCATCAAAACCACAAAAATTGATTAGGTTCTAAATATAAATAAGAAATTCTTACCTTTTGTGTGTGTGGCACATCATGTAGATCAAGGAACTACTCCATTTGAAGTATCCATGTGAGTGAATCCTTGCCATCAATATTCTTCATATCGATCTTAAGAAATTGGTTGGTCTTCAACCCAAAGTTGGAGTTTCTCTAGTCTTGACTCATCTTCCTTATGTCCTCATCATGAAATTCATGGGATAAATTTTCACTTTTAGTCGGCCTCTCTATTAGGAATTTTTTCAATCCTTCCATGATATTCCCTTTTAAACCATTCATGTTAGTATACATTATTGCCTCCAACTTAGATTAAGTTGAATCCATCATCCCTTGTAGTACATATTTTGTTATTACCTTCTTTTGTAAATGATTTATGTCCCTACGCATTTCTTCACCTTCATCAACAGTCCAAGTAGGATTATCTGGAGGCTTATTTGGTGTATAAGTTTCCTTTTTTGGTGGCATGTTGGCCAAGTATCACTTTTAAACCTTGATTTCGAGGTGGTTCTGCTAGACGATCTTTCTTCTGTTGTATCTCCAAAAATTTATCCCTTCTAGGTCTAATTTTTTTTTTTGTAGTTCTCTAATATGTATTATCTACATTTCCACAAGTCTGATCAAAATAGGATTTGCCAAGTGGAAGTTATGGTAACTTACCCATACCTTGTTGACTTTTTTCCCTTCCAGGAGAGTGTACTTGTAAAGTGTTCAAAGAGAACAATATATGATATTTGATTTTGAAACTTGTACCATAAATACAAAAGAGTTTCCATTGTCCAATGAAACTAGTCTCACTTAATTTGGATACTCACTGAAGAATATATCATTGTTTTACTTGGAAGACGTGTTTGGGACTAGTTAATATGACTAGTCAGATACCCTATCTTACACAGGGTTTATTTACAAAAGTAGGATGACCCAGGAGATGAAAGTTTTATCACATCTACCTTGATAATTCATATGAATATCCTCCTAGTTTCATGGTATTAAACGTTACAGAAAAAATATTTATAGTGAAAATTCTGTGATGACTAAATGAGGATGATTCTAGAAGCCTATCTTACACAGGCTATATCTTTGAAAGTATAAGGACTCGTGAGATGAAATTTGAACCCCACATACCTTGATCTGTATAATAACTATAATCCAAGGGGTTCCTTCTTAAACATCACATAAAAAAAATTATATATAAAATTCCTAGTTGTCTCATATGCAGCAACGAAACCCCAAGACGTTGAGCTCTGATACCAAATGTTAAGAAACAAATATCAAAATAGCATAAAAAAACCTCAGAATAAGTAATCAATGCATTGAAAAAGAGATAATAGGTACAATTACAACTAATGGACCCAAGCCAACATAAATAAAATAACATTACTAATGTAATATGCCCCAATTAATGGGTAATGTGCCATTATTTAGGGCTTAACATAGACTCAATGGGAAACAACTAAACATCTCTTCAATTCTTGTCACTTCACTCAATCTATATGGGACCATGGAACTTTGACTTTCAAATGATCTAGCAGGGATTGCCAAACCACTCTACACACCATTGACATATGGCCTCAAGATATCACTCATAACCCAATCATCAATAGAACCCTACAACTTATTTTAGTGTTCACCCTTTGGGGAATATGGAGAGAATGAAACCGAAGGATATTTAAAGAAGAGAACCTTGACCCCAACTTTTTTTGGACCCACATAACCAATGAAATTCAGGAAACTATCCTAATTCAAACATGGTCCAATCAAGATTGGAAATAATCGATGTATGAACGAGACATCCTATCAGCCCTGAACCTGGATCCAAGAAAAACAATATTCACTCAAAAAAATCACTTCGACTAACTGTATGGATCTTATCAATTGGTCTCCTCCTCCAAATGGATTTCAAAAATTAAATTTTGACGGTGCCTCCAAGGGTAACCTTGAAGCGGTTGGACATGGAGGCTTATTCAAAGATGAACATGGTTGAATTCTTAAAACCTTCACTTGGAAAATGGGTATGAATAGTAATAATGTTGTAGACCTCAAGCATCGTCATTCCTTCACGGCCCACTATTCCACCCTGACCATGGAAGAATCTCAGCCCCTGGATGGGGTGTTAGGTGAGCGTGACCCATCAGTGGATGAGATAATTCGACATGCAGATGAGCAGATGGTAGAGTCATCAACCAAATCTAGGGTTAAAGGGAACACCACAATGGATGAGGGTTCAAATCGGCCACACAAGAATCTCTCCACATCATCCTGACTTGTTATTTATGATGACGCTGACATCGAACACTTGGGACGGGCCCTCACCTATCCCAATGGCCATTAATCATTAGACCACCACTTAGAGCTCCAATCCTTTGGTAGCCAGCTGACATTGTAAGTGGAATATGAAAGGTATGTGCGACATATGCTAGGAACATGACCTTAAGAACAATTGGTACCATTCTTATTTAATTCTTCAGTTAAGGGAGCACAGAGGAGGTACTTTTCAGTTAAGAAATAGATCCAGTGATATTTTGGAACTTTCTGGAATGATTACAGAGGAAAACAAGAGGATTAAATCGTCAGACTGCCCCATGCCTTCGGATATTCATTGCGGGAGAATTGGAGAAAATATGGCTCGATCCAGTCTGCATGTAAACTAGTGTTGCATCTCGTCGACCAACCTGTGGACTATATCCAAGGTCCTAGACTTAATCAAACATCCAACAAGAATTATGGCTCCTCGTACCAGTTACAATAGGAGCTAACACAAAGGGGGATGTTTTCGTTTTCAAACTTCCCAAATCCCACCACTAGAGTCCAACAAAAAGCTCCAACAAGAACGAAATCTTTCCAAGAGGGTATCCTACAACATATCTAGGATCAAATCGAAGAAGTTGAAGAAGACATTAGGATATAACTTGCTCTTACTCCAACTTAGGAAGTGGACAAGAGAATCATTAATTGGATGCCCAACGTTGGAAGCTCTTGTGGGAGGGAGTCCAAATACTGGCGCACGGTAGAGCTTTACTGGTATATGAAGATGATTTTGGGGAAAATGTTACAATCTAGGGAAGAAACCCAAACCACCATACAACTTTATCTTGATGAATTCCACCTCCTTCTTTGCGAAATCTTGTCACGTCTTTCTCCCGCCACTTTAGCAACAACAAACCAATGCAATAGGAAGGCAACTATTGCTCCTCCATAAGACCCACAGACCCCTCCGCTAAATTATCCAGTATGGTCTTCTTTCAATTTTGTTCAAATAAAGAGAAGGAATGCTCTAATGAATGATTTTAGATGCTCTCAGCTTATTCTATACTTTTCTTATTTAGCAAGTTCAAGTCTTTTTAAAAATGACGATCAAACAATTTGGACTGATAAGCTTTTTCTCTCCAAATCGTCTAGTTTCCTAAGTGGTATACCAGTAGCTAAGAACTTTTGCATGAATTCTCTAATGATAGAATAAAATTTATTGCTTATTTATTTAAAAAAATAATAATAATGGTTTATTAAAAAAAAACTTAATATTTATTTTATTCATAATTTTTTTTTTTTTAATTTTTAAAATGTTTAATATTTTTTATAAAATATAATATTGATTTTAATATTTATAATATTTTTTTATAAAATATAATATTGAAATCATAAATCAAGATAAAAAATAATGAATGATATATTACACAAATCAAGCATGGAATTTAATTGAAATATAAAAATAAATAATAATATATTATAAAAAAAAATTGATATTTATTTTAGTAATAATTTTTTTTTTAAATATTTATAATATTTTTTTATAAAATATAATATTGAAATTATAAATGATGAGAAAAATAATATATATATATATATATATATATATATATATATATATGTGTGTGTGTGTGTGTGTGTTTAGTGGAATCAAGAATTAATTGGGCACATACACGATGTTTCTTACTCAACACACAATAAGTGGAGGGATTTGAACTCGGATCTTCATATCATAATTTTAGTCATAATTTTTTTTTAATTTTTAATATTTTTAATATTTTTTATAAAATATAATTTTAAAATCACAAATCATGATTAAAATAATGAATAATATATTAAATACAAATCAAGCATGAAATTTATTTTTTTCGCATAATATTGAAGATGAAATGTGACATTTTACTATATGATATGGGTGAATAACATTTAATATGAAATATACATTATCATAGTTTTACTCCGACCTCCAACATCCGTGAAACTTGTTTTTGAAGTTTAGGAAATTTGGGAACTAGTAATAAATGTTTCTAATTAGTTAGGAATAGTTTGATATTTTGGGAGCTTCAATATTAAGAAGATTAAAAAATTAAGAAAATAATTTTATTTCATTTTACAAATATTTTTATTATATTTTTTCAAAATATCACTAAAAAAATTATTAAACTACACATAAATAATATTTCAAAAATTATTTAAATAAACAAATTTAGTAATACTCATTTTATAGTTGTGTTTATGAAAAACTTTTAATGCATGCATATTTTCCTTTAAACTCAAACTAAACATGAAAATCGAATAAATCAATACCTTCTCCATGGAAAACATTTATTCAAGTCTTTAGTTCCTATCAACCAACCATATCATTGACTTTTAATGTATTTTCATATTACAAGAGTACTACAAGAATAATGCTTCAAATTTATCAGGATGTTTGAAGTTTATATATGTAAATTTTAATTTTAAAAAGATGTTAAAATTTTATATATGTATTTTGTTTCTCATTTTCTAATCAAAACTTTATGGAGATTAAAGTGTCAATATTTTATTAAGTATATTCACATAATTATTAGCACAAATTAAATTAATAATTTGGATATTATACTTGTTTCAGTAAGAAAGAGAAATGTTATTATATTGTGAGAAATGTTATTATATTGTTGATGTTCCATTTTATTGAAATAAAATTTAAAATGTACAGTTAATTAACATTGCAATCTAAACTATTTTTTATATATTAAATATAAATTCTTATAAATTTGAGAAAAACTTCTGCTTGCTCCACACACTCTTATCCAAATTCTCACATTCCAGAAACTCCTACAACACTACATTTTATTATCTATTAAAATTGTAACATATACTATATCAACAAGTGAAAATATCATTTAAAAAAAATAGTAAGAAACAGAACTATAGTAATTTTTTATAATAAATATTGTTTCATTATTTTAAAATAAATATTGTTTTATTAAAAGCTAAAGATAATGATGACATAGTTTATATTTTTTCATATATAAAGACAAGGATGGCATAGTTAGTTTATATATATATATATATATATATATATATATATGGAGTAAGTGAATCATTATCGAGAGTGTTCAGTTAATTTAATGAAACTTAGAGTTATGAAATTTATGATCTTATGTCATAACATTTTTCCACACGGATGATTAACCCTACAATGTGTCTGAGGCTTGAACACAAGATATGAATAAATAATTGATGTCCCACAAATGATATAGAATCATTATTTTAAGGTTTAACACAATATGGATGATTATCAAACTAGGGTAGTAGTATATATAAATTTTCTAAGACATCTATTGCCATGAAAGGACCAGGGGACCACTACTACCAACTGATCTTTAATAATAAAATTTGGCTTATAAGTGAGATATTGTGACCATTTCAACATTTGGCACATTATGGATGGTTCTAGATTCTCAAAATTGAAGGTTCTAGATGATGGAATTTTTATACATGATTGTTGGGCCATACATAATCTCCACATAAAGAATATGTTATCTATGAGAAAAATATTTTGGTTGTTTATAGGTTTAGAACATCATAAATTTTTTTTAAGCATCCATCCATGATCTATGACCAAAATACTAGTTTTTAGGACATAAGATTTGTCTATGTAGTTGATAGGCCATGCATGGGGCTTCAGGCCAAAACATAATACATACATAGAAAAAATTTGTTTTACATTTGAGATATCGTGGTCATTTGGTATTTAACACACCATTTTGTGGGAATCAAGAGGCTTGAGATATAGTACATGGCCAAATTCTAGGGCCTTAAGCTATTCTATTTTTGTATGAGAATGATCAACAATGCATGGGGTCCAAGGCTACCACATAATCCATGAATACTAAATATTCATCATAATAGGAGTATATCATGATTATTTGAAGTTTTAATGTATTGTGTATGGATTTATAGGAATAATTCATGATTAAGGGCTTCAATCTAAGTTCTTAGGCTATAATATTTTTCTACAAGGTTTATGGGAAATGAACATGGTTGAACTGCTTAAGAAACCTATGTCTTATGAGAAACATGTCATCCCATTTTAAAATTTATTACACTATGGATGCTTATTGATGCCCAGTCTATTATCGGGGTAACGAATAAGAGTATTAGAACATAATTTTTTCTTCTAGAGTTGATGGGCCATTTCTAGGGCCTTAGGCCATACATAGGGAATTGTTTTCTCACAAATAAGATATGGTGGAATTTTTATGATTTGAAATACCATATATGGTTCTGGTTTGTAGGACGCCGTCTTAGTTTAAAGCTTAGGGTCAAAGGACTTAGAATTCCAAGGATAGGTCTCATGGGTCATGAGTGATACCATAGAAAAATAGAGAACCAATGTGTAAATGATATTTATTCTATGAGTAAGATAAGGTAAAAAATTATAAGATAGGCATGCCATGGATGGTTGTTGAGGCTTATTCTATGGTGCAATATCAAACTCTAGGGTCCTAGACTGTAACATTTTCCATTAAGTATCATTGGCCATGTAAGGGGCACCAAGCCATCACACATTCCCTTAATAAGAAATATTTATCCTATGAGCGAGATATAGTCACCATTTAGAAGTTTTCTCCATAAATAATGGATCATCATGACTATCCCTTGGTATAATTACACATATAGTGTATTAGCCTATAACATTTATATTTAGGTCTCATGTGCCAAACATGAGACTTGATGCACTTCACATGCACATGCCTTGTGTAAGAACATTGGCATATGCTATGATAGCCATTTCAATGTTTGATGCACCATGAATGTTTGACATGGAAGAATATACAGTATAGGGTAAAGTGTAAGAGTCTTAGGTTGTAACCTTTTCTTTTGGTGTTGATGGACCAGGTATAGGGTCCGAGACCCTAAGAAATGCCCCATAAAGGGAATACTTGGACTACAAGTGGGATATGGTGGATATTTCAAGATTTACAACCTCATGGATGTTTCTTAGTGATTAATCCATGGTTTAAGCTTAAAGGTCACAGTTTATGCTATGCCAATTGCATCTAGAGATCATGGACTATGTGTGATTCCCTACACCACCAAAAAAATAATGCATAAAGGATATCTAGCCTACAAGTGAGCTAAGGTCACCATATCAAGTATTGGTACAAAAGAGATTGTCATCCAAGCCAATGTTTTTCTCCAAGTATAAAATATAGGATCTTAGGCCATAACATTGTCGTTTTAGGCTCAATAGCCATGTTCATGACCCTAACCTATCACACATAAGCATTGAATATGGAATATTTATCCGTAGAGTAAGATATTGTCACAATCAGAAGTTTGGTGCACTATGGATTTCTCACATGGCCTAAATTGTGGTATAGTACAAACAATATAGTCACCAATTTGAGGATTAGTAGTACAACATGCAAATTCCTTAGATCTATACTATGTTCCAAGGCCAAAATAAAGACTCTTAATCCATTTATGAACCATGTTCAAATCCACATGCCATTGCATATGCCCTATGAAAGAATCATTTGGCCTACAAGTAGGATATAATGGCCATTTAAAGGTGTGCAATATAGGTCATATTTCTTAGAGCTTAGTCCATGGTCTGGGTCCAAAATAAATTGCTTAAGCCATCACATCTCCTATGTATATATTGAGAGATGTATAGGTCTCAATTGCATCATAAATTGTTATTTAAAGATTATAAAAAGAATAATATTTTGAGTTTTGGCATATATGGATTGCTTTTTTAAACGAAAGCCATGATTTAACACCAAAATATAGAATCTTATGTATTCAATATTTTTTTTTTAGAAAATCATCATACATATATAAATCCCTAAAACATCACACAACCCGTAAATGTTCCATGAGTGGAATATAAACCCTAACTTTGGTTGTATTGAGGAAGTGATTAGTTTCCAAAAACTCATTCATGACCAAAAACCATAAAATTATCACCAAGTTAATGTTTTTAATGCTCATGGGCTATTTGTGGATTTATGGAATACTGCGTTGACCCTTGATATGAACTACCTGTCCAATTCTGTGTATATTGGCCCAACATTGAACCTTGAGACTTTCGAGCACCACACTTTGGGTGTGGCCATGAATTAAGGAAGTGTGCATTTAACATATGCTTTAATCAGTTTCGGAATAGAGGCAATGTACTAAACTACCACATAGGATAACAATTGATTTCTATTTGTGAGGGAACCAAGGATACGATTGAATATAAGAATATAGAGAATATTTATAGTTCACAACAATTTTTGATAGGGGTGTAATGAATTAGAAGGGAAATCGTTTCAGATAATGTTGAATATATTTGTGTTTGTATATCACATTATAGAAAGGAAAAAAAATGTTCCAAAGATTTATTAGGCTCTAAACATATAAAATTTTTGAGGATATGAAAAACTTATGTGTTGGTTGATTGGCTTACTGTTATGCATGACTTGGATTAAATTTTTTTTTTTGAGGATATGAAAAATTTATGTGTTGGTTGATTGGCTTACTGTTATGCATGACTTGGATTAAAAAACTTTTGATTTAATATTGTATAAACTAAATCAAAATCATTAATATTTAAAGATAAAATATATTTTTAAGTAAGTTTAATATATATATATATATATATATATATATATATATATATATATATATATATATATATAAAATAAATTGCAAATGACAAAATGTTTATATATGCTAAATTTATTAATTTAAAAAATATAATTGTTTTGAAAAAATAAGATTTGTTTATTATTTGATGTAATATACATTACATGTATATAAATATATGCATTATAATTCAAAAAAAATAAAAAATATTATATTCTAAATATTTTAGATTTTTTTTAAACCTAAAATAGGTTTTAGAGCTAAAATTTGATGAAAATCATTGGATTGAGGAATTATATATATAATAAAAATTTAAACCTAAAATAAAGACAAGAAAAAAATTGATGAAAATCATTAGATTTAGGAATCACAAAATATTAACATTGAATAATCAATATTAAACATAATTAAAATATTTTAGTTAAAATATTTCAACATAATATATATATATATATAAATCAATTGAGATAAAGAAATGTGTAATTATTTACATGATCAACTATGAAGTTGACATATTTTTGAGAATTAAAATTAAGTGAGAAAGATAAAAAAATTCCTTCCAACCACTCTCTCTTTCTCTATATATATTAAAAAGAATCAAATATTTCAAAAAAAAAAATTAATTTAAAAATATATATATATAAAATATTTATACTTCCAAAAATCCAATCCTTCTTACACATAATAAATATATACTCAAAATAAATTTAAATTATATATATATATTTTTCATAGAAATAAACAAACAATGAAAACAAATGTGAGAGAATGTCCATTGCCATGTCACAAAACTTAAATTCTGTTAAAAATTCACATTACTTTACTTGTACATAAATCAAGCTCTTGGTTGTTTAGATTTTATGTCATCACGTTCAATGTCAATGGTCAAATCATGTAAATTAATATATGAAAAATATTATTCAAGTTTTACAAAATATGAGGCGTTTCATATAAACTTTAATAATGATGGATAATCCAATATAAAACAATAATATCAATCTTTACCAGCCATGTAGAAATTAAGACTTTTCCTATTCCAAAACGAAGAGAAGCTTTCATTGAACCAAGCAAAGTTAGAAAGTGTACTATAGTTCATGACAAAATTAGTTGAATTGAATGGTAATCCAATTCTCATAAGTAGAACCAACTCAATCAACTATAATCAATATTGACTAAATTGAAAAAAAAATTAGAATATCTTTTAGCTTTAAAAAAGCACTACACTTCCCCGGATGGGGTGATAGTGAGATCTACGCGGCAGCCCATGGAGGAGGGAGGCGGGTTACAGGACGAAGGGGCACGTGAAAGGCTCGTGCCCCCACCCGGCGGATAAATGCACCATAACTTCGATGCGAATGGGTATTAATGCACCCATTAACGCAGCTGCTCCACCCTTTTGGCTTAAAATTATGAAGATGTATACAATGATTCTCGTTTGTTGCAGCCGACCGCTAGCAGAGCTTGCTCCGCAGTGGCATAGGCACAAGCTTGGATTTGTTTCCATTATCGGTCTCTGCTCACGCTCCATGCATAGTTTCACCTCTGGCCACAGAGTTAATCGGACCATGCCGCGCCCCCGAGGGAAGCCGAGGCGAGGCTCGGCCTGGAAGCCTCGACGTCCATCCACCTCTCGCCATGATCCGTCTTCCTTGAGCTCCTCTTCGCACAGTCTTTCTGACCATCCCTCTTTTACCTCTCCTCGTGCGGTACCTGAGCATTCTACCTCGAGGGTGATGGTGCCTCGTACAGTCAGCCCCCCCCCTCCGGTGTCTCACTATGGCCCTGAGGCTGACCTTCCACAGGCCTCTCGAGGAGTTGGGCCCCTACCCCGGGACTCTCCCACCTCAGCGCAGTTGAATGACAACCTAGCGACTCTTTTTGATTTGGTCTTTGATATACGCCAAGGTGTGGACGACCTCATTTTCCGCCTCCAGGAAACAGATGGCAAAGTCGACCTCCTCCTCAGGACACTCAACTCACTGCGGGACCCCCTTGCTCCTAAACAAGATATAGACTCTCCAATGCAGGAACATAACGAGTCCGAGGAGACAACTACAGACGAGAAGAAGGAAACAGAGACAGGTGCAGACTCCAGCAGCAATGGCGATAATCCAGCGAACAACAGGGAGGGCGACCAGAATTGGGCTGACCAGGTCACTTCCATTGAGGGGAAGCCCCGACCAGAAGATCTCCAGCCCAAGGGGCCCAATTATTCTCCAGGTGTCTAGCATGTCAGTCAATTTGCAGAGTCACAGGTGTCTTTTTGTCAACCTTTCTATAGTTTTAATGGACTATCTAGATTTAAATCTTATGTTTTCAAAAACAATAGCAGTTCTGAACACTATGGAGACTCTGGAACAAGGACTGGTTTCCCCTCTGTTGGGGCAGTCCCTCTTTCAGCTTGAATATTTTGTATCTGGCCACATGTTTTCTGCTCTGAGAGGCACTTAATATAATATACTTATTTACAAAAAAAAAAAAAAGCACTACACTTACAGAAGGTTTTCACTTAGTAAACTAATGTAATAGCATGTGTGTTTATGGGGTATTAAAGAATACCTCATATATTAAATAATACTCCTAATTTTTCTAGATATTGATTAATACCTCCCAAAATTTTTATGTTGAATCCCCACCTAATATATATTTCTAATAAAAAATGCATATATCAATCTTTACCAGCCATGTAGAAATTAAGACTTTTCCTATTCCAAAACGAAGAGAAGCTTTCATTGAACCAAGAAAAGTTAGAAAGTGTACTATAATTCATGACAAAATTAATTGAATTGAATGGTAATCCAATTCTCATAAGTAGAACCAACTCAATCAACTATAATCAATATTGACTAAATTGAAAAAAAAATTAGAATATCTTTTAGCTCTAAAAAAGCACTACACTTACAGAAGGTTTTCACTTAGTAAACTAATGTAATAGCATGTGTGTTTATGGGGTATTAAAGAATACCTCATATATTAAATAATACTCCTAATTTTTCTAGATATTGATTAATACCTCCCAAAATTTTTATGTTGAATCCCCACCTAATATATATTTCTAATAAAAAATGCATATTTCCACTAGATACCCCTTTTTATACCCCCCAATACCTATAAATTCCCTTATACTCCACACTCCCCTCCCCAAATACCTGTTGTTACCACACAATGAACATTGAAAGTGTTATCGCTATCACCTTAACAACAACTTCCATATTTTTATTCAAAGTTGCATCAAACACAAGGGAGGCTTCCCTGGTAGGACTTAGGAACCCTAAGGAAAGCAAATCGAGTCTAAGGCTTCCTAAGTTTCTACCCAAAATACCACCAATAAGATATATCAAGAAAGTTGAGAAAAAAGTGGTTTAGTTAAAGTAAATTCTAGATCTCGATAAAAGTGTTCTAATATTGATTTAGGGGGTTTATCAAGTAACAATTTCATGCAAAACAATCCCCAAACCATTCAAATCTGAAAATTACAAATGGATATTATAAAAATTACATAAATTATAATAAATTACAATAGTTAACAAGTTACAACAATAATAAAATGTAATCACAAAAAAAAAAAAAAAAACCAGCAACTAGGGCTAAAATAATGAATAAATATAGGATTTGATTAATTTTTAAAACATGAAAATTACAAGGCATATAACAACAATGAAACAAGACATGTACCCCTAATTACGCAACCATATATATCAACAAGGAAAATTTAATGTAATAAAATGATTTTATGGCAATCATGCAAGAAAACGATAATATTTTAGATCAAATATATGATATGAAAATCTATATTTTCAGCATTTTTGATGGTTGAAAATTAAATGTAAGCTAATAAATACCCTAAATTTACCCTAAAACAATGATAAAAATCGACGTTTTGGATTTTAATCTGACTAGATAGGAGAAGACTAGTGCCTACTAATTTATTTTGGGCATAGAGGGTTAACTAAGACCTCCCTTCAAAGGATGTCAATAGATCTAGGGTGCTAACTAGGGTTGTCCACTACAAAGCATGGAAAATCCAACTAGTACCTTACCCACATCAATACAATTCAAGGGAAGATGCTCCACTAGTAATCTTCTAAGAGTTTAAATGAAGGGATTTGTCTGAGCACAATATGAATAGAATGCACCACCACCACTAGAGAAGTACAATTACATTTAATAATCATCCGTAAACAAAACCCTACAATATTTAGAGACGCCACTTACTCAAGGAATAATTTTCATCCATAAGCCCTACATATGAAAATCCATTGAAGTTGCAAATCCATGCACAAAACATCAACCTCAAGAAGGCTCTCTAGTTATCCATCCATAGAAAAAATATAGAAGCCATAGTAGACAAATAACTTTTACACTTGTATTTTCCACCATACACCTTACAAGGATGTTATTATAAGTTATGAGGATGGAATTGCATAATTGAGTAAATATTTCATAATTATTTCACAAGCAAATGTTGATTTCACTGCAATTTCATAATTGTGAAATAAATACTATTTCATAATTGAGGAAAATCTCACAATTGAAAACAAAGTTCACAATGAGCTGCAAAATCTCCTAATTGAGGATGGAACTTGATGAAAAATCTCATAGTAGGTTGGAAAAAAATTACAATTGAGAATGAAAATTGTGCATGACTTGTAATTGTTTAGTTCACATGCCATCAAGACTATCTAGTAATTGTTTATTTCACATTCCATTAATCCTATATTGTCTTGTATCCACCTAATTCACATGCCATGAATCATATCTACAAGATCTTGTAAATTCCTATAAAAAGAGGCCAAATCAGGGAGACGTGAGAGTTAGATTTTGAGACTCGTTATGTTAGCAGAGAGAAATCAAGAGTGGAAAAATAAGGAGTCTCAAGGAACTTGGAGTTGTAAGGTACCTCAATAGTCTCAAGATAACACATTTTATGTCGTACTTTCCTATTTTTAATATATAGATCCATGGTGTTTTCCCCCTCCAATTAGTGTGATCTATGTTAATTCATACTTTATATTGGTAGATCTCATTTAATCTTGAGAGAAATAGATTATATTTGTTTGTAAACTAGATTTATTTCATTCTAAGAAAGGTTGAAAAGGGTACATGGTGTTGTGTGTGTGTGCAGGAAATTGGTTGTAGGAGCTCGGAGTAGATCCAAGCGTTACATCATCTTGTAATAAGACAAATATCAGGTAGAGGTAATACCCATTCTGCTCTCCTGTATCATATGTAAAACCTACAAACTATATATAGAGGAAATCCCATTGTGTTCTATCCATAGACTATTACTAATCTCTTCTAGATTAGTGAGATGGCTCACCTATCCATAGGAGAGTTTCCTTTACACCAAAATTGTTCTCCATAAGTTCTAGTAATGATAAAAATGTGAAGTGATTCTCTTATTTATATGAGAGATCAATAACCCTTCTCATCCATAAAAATCCCTAAGAACATAAAATACTTCCTTTATATTTGACAAACGCTGGAGATAAGGAAACACGACATAAAATATCCATGATACAAGAGTGGATATGTCACTAATACCACCGACATTGCCTCCAAAATGAAATAAATGTGATCAAGAGACAAGATGTCCCGCATAAATGCATGCTCCATCTCTTAAGTGTGGCACATGTGAACTTAAGAAGTGGACAAATCACTTGTGTAGGGGCCCCAAAAGTGAAAATTTTCCACTTAGGGTTGCAACATTTCATCACCAAGTGTTATATCATGCCCCAAAAGGTCTAGAATGTCATCTAAAGGTTCCACATAATCATTTGAAGGTGAAATTTCCCACCAATAGGTGTCAAATCATCATGTAAAGGTGCAACATCTTATCATCAAGGTATCAAATCATACCCCATGGGTGCTATGGTGTCTCAGCGAGGGAGCCATATCATCACATGGCTCAATTCCCTCCAAAATATGTATAACAACCTCTCTCAAGTATTGGGACGACCTCCAACAATTTTTGTAGCATCCCCTCAACATCCTCCAAAGGACCAAGTCACATTCGAGTGGGTAGCCATGTGAAATCCATTTTCCAAGGAGGGGCTCATGTGGTCTACTGTATCCATCAAACCTAGAGGCATGTACACAATTCAAATGAGATATATAAAGTGATCCATGTAAATGTAAAATACACTAGATATATCTCATTAGGTATCTCAAATTAGCTCATAAAGTTATACAATGTGCTAAGTTTTGGTATGGGAGGATCATTATTAACTCTTAATAGGTGTGCTAGTACCCATGAAAAGTAGTATTTCCCAGGAAAACTATCAAAGATATATGTAATGGAATATGGTATGGTTTGGGGTTTACTTCATGGTTGGTGGCATATTCATGAAAGGTTATGTATGATAGTCATTCTCATGAGAACCTTTGTATAAGGGAGCACTGAGGAAATGAGTTCCCCTTTCCTTAACAGTGTGTCTTTCCAAACCCTCATTTTCCTTTTTCTTTATTCATTATAACTTTTTTTTTTCTTCTTCTCATTTTCTATGTACTTTTTTTTATTCATTCATCTCATACGACTTAGGTGATGGCCTCTTAGCGAGGGGGTATACCTCATGATTCTTATTATTTCTTGGTCCATGAATTTTATTTTCTTTCTCCTTTGATTTTCTTTTCATTTTGAGTTCTCTCTCTCTCTCTCTCTCTCTCTCTCTGTATATATATATATATATATATATGAACTTTACATCAACCTCGATCATCTTATCTCCTTCTTCTCATAGGATTATGAGGCATGAACCTTTATGGGTGACGTATGAAAACCAACCCAACATAAGGAATAACAAATATGTGAAGGTGGATAATGTTACATATGGATTGTAATATGTACACATTATCCCTATGAAGGCCCCTAGTAGTAAAACTCTTCCCAAGAGTGACAACATTTGACTAGGAGATGATGATGACCACTGAAGTGAAACAATGAAAAAACTGTAAAAAATCAAAGCATCATGATCCATCATATGATTCAACCAATGGTAAATCTTTTCATGTCAAATAAATTGATCATTAACACTTGATATGAAGAATCATAACGAGGTATCACATATATGTCATGCACCATATCTTTTTATGTGAGAAACATGAGTATAATGGGAGACATCTTTGGGAAATTGTCTATGGAGAATCGTGAATGTCGTCATCAAAAATATTTTCTATGATGTGGGTTATGGGCATAAATTATTTTACAGGATAAATTTCACAAATGGGATAATTTCTATGGTTTTTCCCAAAAAAAGATTCACTAATTTCCATTTTTCCTAAAACCAATTTGCTCAAATCCCATAGAATTAAATTATTTTACATTAAAAACTGTCAAAATTTTATAGAAACTATATAATATCCTTAGAAATTTGAACATTTTTTCCAAACTATCGCCAAACATTTTATGTTTTTCATATTAAGGACCAGTAAGATTATCCTAGGTTTCTACATTTTAATATAAATTTTCATCCTTCAAATTATTCCTGTTTATGGGAGGGAAAATTTCCTTTGGTTACCCCTATATGTGAGCAGATAACATATGAATCCAATAAGGTAACATGTGTTCACCTCATTGTGCATGAGATCCTCAACAATCTTTGGAACTACAATACCTACAATATGTATCAAACCTAAAATATATCCTTCTATATTCTAACATAAAACCATCGGTAAAAATGAATAGGGGAATACAACCGCCCTAGAAGATAGAAACTATAAAAGACAACCAACAAAAGCATATAGAACCAATTTTAAAAACAAATAAATTAATAGACAAGGTTGAATCAAAATTGCAACTAATTATATATTCATATAGTAGATCAATACATAAAAGAGAATGTGGACTGCATTTTTTTAGACTCTATTCTGGCCCATTTGGCGCCCTGTGTGTACCGTGCTTGTGTGTTTCTAACTCGTTTTTTTGAAAGGCTCTATTAATCGAGTTGTCCGCCTCTCATTTGAGATTGAGCAACAGATCCTCCCTCCGAACATGGCATTTATGCCTCTCGGCTTGCTGCTGTCTTTGTAAACAGGTTTATACTTCATATAAATTTGAGAACAATTTCTACTTGGAAAAAAGAAAAAACAATTAATATAAATATAGGAAACACAGAAAATGACCTACAACTATCCTGCTCTAATTATCTTGACAAATAAAAGTGATAGATATAATCATACAATCAATGAAGCCAAAATCAAATCTCATAAATGTAAAAAATTCTACCCTTATTCTTAGTTATGAAACAAAACAATGAGATATCAAGTACCAAGTGGTCATGAGCTAATACAAAAATTATATTATGATGAAACATAGAGTCCAGATTAGGAGGGAAAGCAAGATAAACAAAATTATGACAAGAACATCATCTGCATATCCATAATATTTCTCTATCCATGTTTTAATGGGTTTGCAATATATCAATGGTGTCTCATCCTTGATCAAATATAGGTATTCATGATGAAACCCTTAGATATCAAAAACACGATCCATGAAATTCACGAAATGACTTCATTTTCTTTTCCTTCTTCATGAAATATCATTTCCTAAGGCTTGAGAAGGAATCATGAGAAATATGAAAAATGCCTTAAGGTTTCCAAACAAATATGTAGATGAAAAATGGGGTGTAAATTATGATTTGAAAAAATAATTTTCTCCCAACATAGGGTTTGTTTATCTTCAATGTAGGGATGGAAATACTTAAAAAAAAACATAATTCAAAAACACTTTTTCCCCATAAATATTTTAGTACCAAAAACATAATTCCCAATTGTATCTCCAATGAAATATCAAGGACAAGATGAAAAAAAAACATGGCTGTAAATTTCTATTATAAACACTTGTTTCCTTGGGTGAATCAACACCCTGTAAAATTTTTCTCATGATGATTTCACACATGAATGTTCACCAAAATTTGAGCATAAGGGTGGCTGAAAATTTTCTGCATAAAATAGCTCGTGATCAAGAGAATATGTATCACATCCCATAGAAAATTGCTGGAAATTTACATGAGAAGGCTGTAATAAATCATCCTTAGGTGGTTGAACAAATATGTGAACATGTCCTATTCATGTTGCCCAAAATATCCATCATTAGCGTACATATATGGATACAACTAATGATGATTTTTTTTTTAAATGATGGTTGTTCCAAGGGAAATAATTCCGCAGTCTTAACTTCAGAATCATCATCAATATCATAAATGGAATCCCCACAAAATTAAAACAAATCATATCCCATTTATTCCTTTTAATATGAAAAAGGTCATCCATATTTGCAATCTTATGATCATCGTGTTCTTCATCAAATGAAAAATTTACCAAATTCAAGGGTTTCTCAAAAAAAAAAACTCTCCACTTTCCAAATCATTCCAAATCATCAAAGGATGCATCACATAAATCAAAAACATGGAAAGGAGTAAAATCTACTACACCCTTGTCTTTATAAGAGGGAGATACATAAGCTTGAATTCCCTCATATCTACTAAATGTAAGAGAAAATACCTTCTCAAATTCATTTTTATTTGAGCACTTTTCTTCAAATTCAATATTCTCAACCTCATAGAAATAAATATAATAAAATTCATAATTTGTTTAGAAGATTTAAGGATTACCATAATTTCATCTTCATGGGAAAGGGTTCTCTCTCCAATAGGTTCTTCTTCATGGACTTGATATTTGGTGCCGACCTCCCGGTCTCTAAATCCGCACAACTTTTGTCCATAACTAATGTTGAATAGATTGGATCGAAACGCTCTTAATCACGGTTGAATATTCCACTACTCACACCTCAATATAGTAAAATTGAACACCAGAGTCAACTGCTAAAACTCGGGTGATAATAAATTTCAAAACCTATATGACCTCAAGCTATAACCAGTCCCTATTACGCAACCCCTCAAAAAAATTTGGTCTCGATATATTGGCACTAACACTTCTTAAGACCACGATAGTAAGACAAACCTATGTGATAGGATTATATAGCAACACTACTTCACTTTGAAAATTTTATAAATTAGTGTTCTTTTTGTTGTAGTGAGTGTCCAAATGATTAAGTCATTTGATTAGTTTTCTTTTCAATAAAAATTATTTTAAAACAAAATGTTCAAACTTTATTTTGTGGTTCTTATATATAGATGCAACAATGCACTTAGGGTGTAAAAAATACACTTGTTAGTTTATGTTTTAAAGTGTTTTGATAATGAAAATATCAACTAACAAGGAGAAAACCCTCTCTAACTAGAGGTATATTTCTCCTTTTACATTAATAAATATTGGAAATACTTGTTTGTTGTAAATATTTGTTTGGATTTGCATAGTATATTTGATTTATCACAGTCGTTCCATATTTTGACTATAATGCACTATTGATATTCTATTAACTTAAATTATTGATAGAAATCAGTCTAGTTCCATATCAACTGTAGATCTATTAAATATTAAGCCCCAAAAAATAAGAAAGTAGATGCATTGTAAAATTTTCAATCTTACTCCGAAACTTCTAAAAAAATATCTATATTCCTTTAAGAAAAAAAATTAGAAAGAAAATAGAAAAAGCACTACAAATTACAAAGAAATATCATAAATTCTATTAGTACTTCCACTCATGAAGAAATATTATAAATTCTATTCATACTTCCACCCATTAGAAAATAGGGTATAAATATACGCTATATATTATCAAAATTACAAAGCAATATTATAAATTCTAATGATACTTCCACCCATGAGAAAATAGGGTGTAAATATACATTATATATAAAACGCTTAACTATGTTTGAAATGGTAAATTTGATAATTAAAAATATAATAAATAACGTGGCAAAATGGGTATTCCATTCGACACAATTCATGCAATTTGCATAGAGAAATCGGAGACAAACGTTGTAAGGATTAGTGGTGATTTGGTTTTCCTTGTGAGCTAATTTTTTTTCTTAATATCATTTGCATGCATATAGATACATGTGAATAAAGGTGGCGTGAGAGTAATTTTAAATAAAAACTTTCATTTCTACATTACTATTGTCAATGTTGTCGTTCATGCCATTTTTATTTTTGTAATTATGGTAATTTGAAGCATTGTTAATTATTTATGTTGATTTTACATATTGTATTTTGTTTTAGTAATATTTTGTATTTATGTTTTATTTGTGTCGAGTAACATGATAAAAAGATGTATTAAGTTTTGTGCATTTAAAGTTTTCGAAAATCCCTTCTGAATTTTCTTAAAATCTCCAACGTTAAAGAGTGGAATATTTAACATTATTGTAGAGTTCCGTAGAAAAGTGAAACAACTTAATAGAGTGAAGTTTACTCTTTGGAAACTGACGATATTGGTGGAGAAGGATGAGAAACATGCCAAACTAGTGTAGGGTGTAGATGAACTTAGGAAGTGTGAGATAACTGATAAGAAATATCAACCAAGCCTTATCCACTATTTTTTTATATTATCGTTCCCATTGTCACAATGAAATACAGAATAAAGGTTTCATCGGGTTAAGTGGTTAAAGTTTGAAAAAATTGACATGAACATGTTCATATTCATATTTTAATTGAGGAAGAAAATACTTAGAATAAATTTGGAGGAATTAAAAAGGTTGGGATATGGACATATTATGTGTTTTGATCCATGTTTCTCTCGTGATTTTGTGTGGACGATTCATTATCCTTTCTATTATATTTTCTTAAAATTTTAGTAACAATAAATTTGTCAAAGTATTTTGATTTTTATTTAACATTTAATAACTATATACTAAAAATATAAGCAGGATCTAGAATCAGATAGACAAGTACAACAAGACACAAAGATTCATTTCGGGAAAAACTCAAACTCGAGGAAAAACTCAACCAACTTTTCTTAGAGAGAATCTTTCTGATAATACAATACAACCATGAGCAAGATCTATTAACAAGAGCAAAACCAGTAATGAAGAAACCCTGATAAAAAGAACTTATATCTTCTCCTTGTCAAACCCTAGTGATGGTAGACAACTATGTCACAACCCTAACACAACTCTTATAGAGGTAGCGCACACGAGAAACTACCAAGAAACCCTGTTGTTGCATCTCTTAGGGTTGCCTCAAACGTGTGCCTCCTTTTCCTTCTTAGCTGAGATGATGAGATGAGTGAGTGTGTGTTGAAATGAGAAAGACGTCAAGTCACTCATTTCGGGTTGACTTCTCTTTCTAGAAATTTTATTTCCACTTTATTATTTTCCTGTGGGCCGACTTCTTTTCCAGAGTATTCTTCAACTATGCAATGGTCTTCCTTTGAATTCTTGGAATCTTCCTTTGTAAGAAAAGTCATCTAGGAGGAAATACCTCCCACTGCTACAAAAACATCAACACTCCCTCTTAGTGAGGGAGGTATTATTCCATGATGTTCTCATCTAGTAGTCCCAATCACACCCATCCATTTCACATAGCATGGGGAAGACTAACACCATAGTCTCAATACTATGCTGCAACTATCTATGATATTTATCCTCTCCTAGTAGTCCCAATCACAACCATCCACTTCACATGGTATGGGAAAGACTACCACCATAGTCTCAAGACTACGATGCAAGTATCTATGATTTTTCTCCTCTTCTAGTAGTCCCAATCACATCCATCCACTTCACATGGTATGGGAAAGACTATTTCCATAGCCCCATTCACACCTAGCCACTTCACATGACTTAGGCAAGGCTACGCCATGGTCCCAATCACACCTAGCCACTTCACATGGTGTAGGAAAGACCGTGGTACAAGTCCTAATCACACCTAGCCACTTCACAGGGCTTCAACAAGACCTGTACCAAGCTAATCATCACTCCCTCAATCACTTCACATGACTAATCCGGGAATCCCTTGGCCAAAGGGAGAGTATATTCCTATTGTAGTAGAAACATCACAACTTCCTCTCAACGAGGGTGGACATTTTGCATTACGCCAATCTTGTCTTTCGAGTACTCATACTTCACTCTAGACAAAGGATTGGTGAGAATGCTTGTTATCTTCTCATCTATGGATATGTATAAGATTTCAACTGCTCCTTTCTGCACCAATTCTCGGATGAAATGGTATTTATCACCATATTCTTTGACTTGTCATGAAAAACTAGATTCTCTGAAAGATTCACACAACTTTGATTATCATAGTATATCAAAGTTGGCCCCAACTCTTTTATGACCCAAGGGGAGCATATATGGGGATAAATCTATATGATATGACCCCAAGGGGCGGGGGGGGGTTATATATGGGCTTAAATGTAAATGTAATGTGTAAATATATATGTAATAAGGTGAGACTAATGGTAAAGGGGCCTCATGTGCAAGTGTGAATAGCTATATATAAGATATCATCTATTCATTATTAGAGATGTGAATTGTGATGTGTGAAGTTATTTGGTTAATTGGAGAGGGTGTTGGTCCAATCTACTGCTCTAACTTAGATTATGTATTTTAATTTCAATACGGAGTTCGTAGAACTTAGAAGCACATCCAAAGTGTATGGATTTAGAGATAAATTTAGTTCTTTAATTAAATAAGTTTAAAACTAATCTAACTGTTGAATACGAAAGAAATGCTAAACTTTTTTATAGAAGATTCATTCATAGATTCCTTGTCATCTATTAACAATTGTTAATCAAAACAAGAGCATTCAAACCAGTCTAAAGTATTCAAAGTAGATTAGATAATGTAAATGTAAGAAAGACTAAACTCCTTTACAAGAGATGTATTCATATTTCCTTCACACTTATCAGCAACTTAACTAATTCTTCTAAATCAAAAAGCACTTTTAAAGCATAAACAACTTAAATAGCAATGACTAATAACTTACTGTTGAAAGCAAAGATTCATACTGAATTCTTTTACAAGAAATTATTCAGAATATGGAAATTGATTCTCTTAACCATTAGGTATACTAATTGATCAATGAATAAACTTATCTACAATAAATGAAATCATAAATTAAGATTACCTACAACAATGCATAAACTGAACTTAAAAATATACCAAAAATTGCTTGCAAGGATAGAAATCAAGAAGTGTACTAGCGTGACAAAGGGGGCCCTCCAATGATTTACTTTTACAACTAAAGTAGACTCAGATAAGAATAAAATATCAGCACCATTCACTTAATCATCACACCAGAAACACCATGAATGAACACCAAAAATGATCTCAAAGCTTCAAGGTTTCAAACTTTACTTAAAAGAGAATTGTTTCAAATGGTCCATGCCTTGAAGTATTTATACAAAAAAGTTTTTACCTGAAAATAATAAAAAGACTCCTAATCTAAGGATGAAATCCACAAAATATGCTAATAAGGTCAAATCCATCCTTTATATCCACAAAATGGGCACATATCCCAAGAAAATCTAAAATTGTCCATAATTTTCTACTGAAACATGGTATGTTTTGCTGAAGTGGCCATGTTTGACCACCCTTGATCGGGCACCTGGAAGGCTCCAATATCGAACCTGATAAATATTGATCCATCCTTGGGTGTCAAGGATCATGACACATGTCTTTGATTTTGTCTAGTCAACCTGCAAGTACAAAAACCTTGGAGCAATTACGGGATTTTGTCAAATCCTGTAGTTTTCTGATAAATTTTTAATTTTAATGCCAAAATTCTAAAAAATTGATTCAAAACTAGGAAATGATAAGTGTACCTTGTGTAATATATTTTAAGGAAAATATGGAAGGGAAATGAAGGTGAATGGAGGATTTTTGAAGGAAAAAGTGTGATTTTTGAATTGAAAATAAGCATAAAAAGGTACCCAACAGGGGGTTCCCCTATTATTTAAGGAGTTATTGTGTAAATTTTATATCTTGGAGTTGTGCTCCATGCTCAAATTATGTACATGGTGTGTAATTTTATTTTTTAATGATAATTTAAACATTTGGTTCATTACATTTGGTATCAGAGAAGAACGAAGAAAAACTGTCAGATGTCAAACCATATCGACACCCTCATTATCAGAAAAGATTTCAAGGAAGACATGAAGATCAATATCAACATTATGAAGGAAGAATATGGAGAAACCATCAATATTCATGGAATACGGTATTCCGAAACCACTCTTCAACAATATATTATCATATACCTACATATACTACAAATTGGAAAAGCTTCAACAACGATGCATGGAATCAAGGGAAAGAAAATTATGCAACAACTAAACACCAAGGGTTATGACCGAAAATAATTGATTTTGGATGGATAAATAATCAACAATGGAATGATGAATCAGAAAAATAAGAAAGTCATATTACTTGGCTTCATCACATGTGAAGCCTTTAATTGAAAACCTTTGAGGACAAATCTTTTTGAAGGAGGGTATTATTTTATGACCGAAGGGGAGCATATATGGGGATAAATGTATATGATATGACCCCAAAGGGGGGATAATATATGGGCCTAAATGTACATGTAATGTGTAAATATATATGTAATAAGGTCGGCCTGATGGTAAAGGGGCCTCATGTGCAAGTGTGAATAACTATATATAAGAGACCGTGTATTCATTGTTTGAGGAGATGTGAATTGTGATGTGTGAAGTTATTTGGTTAATTGGATGGGGTTCCCCTATTATTTAATGAGTTATTGTGTAACTTATATATCTTGGATTTTTGCTCCATGCTCACATTCTATATGTGGTGTGTAATTATATTCTTTTACGATGATTTAAATATTTGGTTCATTATAAACTCTAGATGAAATAACCCTAGAAGAAACTTCTGAATCCATGCTGCTTCACGAATTACAACATTGGATGCCATATATTATTCCTTGACTATATTGATTGCCACTCACGATTGTTTTCTTCTGAACCATGGGATCATACCTGATCCAAAATTGAAGAAACATCCTGAAGTGGTTTTCCTATCCACTACACTCCCCACCCCGTCAGATTTTGTATAACCATATAGTTATACTTCAATACTGAACAAATATCTGATTCCATATCCAACCATACCATGCATGTACCTTAATACACAATTTTTTTCTATCAAATGTACATGCTGAGGATCAACCATGTGATGAATCAATGTGTTAAGTGCAAAACATATATCTTTCTTGGTGTTATCTAGGTACATCAAGGATCTCATTAACTATATATACATTGTGGGATCAACCAAATATGAAGAAGAATCACTCAAGAGCTTTAGATTCGTAACTATAGGTGCGGTCATGGACTTGCAGTCCATCATCCTAAATCTTTGCAACATCTCAATTGTATACTTTCCTTGGCTAAGGAAGATATCATCTGGTCTCTTCCACACTGCTAATCCTAATAAATAGTGCATCAAACTGAGATCATTCATTTCAAACTCTAAACTCAGCTCCCTCTTTCACCCATCTATGATATTCTCATCCCTTGTAAGAAAAAGGTCATCCACATATAGTACCAATATCAAGGGCAAGCCATCTTCAACCTTGTACTAAAGGTTAGGAATTGCATCACTCTTGGTAAACCTAAGCTCATGAAATAACTACATATTTTGGCATACCATGTGTAGTGTCCCCAAGGCCAAGCCCTGTTGTAAACAATGTTTTGAAAAGAATTGTAATTATGTTTTATAGGCTGGTGAGCCATGTTTGTATAAGTTGTAGGATTATGTGTTGTTAGGCCAGGGAGCCTGAGTGTTGAAGGCCAGGAGCCTGCTGTTGTATACGTAATCATGCAGAACAATTAATAAAACATAAACACTGCCATGTGTAGACTGACCACGATGAATGAGTGAAGGGGGACTAAGCATCCACAGAGTGGGCGAGGAATTAGGGGCTGGAAGGTGGGAAAGGGGCTAAGTGTTGAGCCTAGGGTCTAAGCCTAGGGGGCTTAAGCCTGGGAATAATATTTTAATATTATTCCAAAAGATATGTGCATCATATGTTTTTATCCTAAGTCCTTTTGGAAGGACGCGTGATTTCCCAAGTGGTGGGAGGAACGTGTGCTGGTGGAACACATGCAGTTCCATGGATGACAAGTGTCAACCCTAGTGCATGAGAATAAAACAACCAGGGTGAGCCGTGAGAAGGTTCCATTCCCATTCCACCAGATTTTTTGAATGCGTACAGAGCTCTGAGCAGTATGACTAACCCGACTCCTATAGAGAACCTTGGAGAGACCCTGTGACTTGAAGGCCTATGTCGAATTCTGAGAAATCCCATGCGTGTAACCCCAGCCTACGAGAAGCCTGTGTTGATTTCGGGGAAGAGTCTTGATTGTTCAGGAAAGCTAAGAGAGCCTATGCGATCATTCCATGTTTCGAAGCCGTGACTGTGAAGCCATTTTATGATTGACGGATCCAGTTTTTGGAAAGCCTGTGTCTGTTTTCCCATGGGATTGTTGAGACTATGTAGTACTGGACTACGTGAGGCTTGTTGGCCTGTGAGAGACTCCCTCCAGGTGAGAGAGTGCGCAAGGGAAGGAGAGAACTCCTGGAAGGAACCTTGTAGCTACCATAGAGCCCGGAGACTTCCGGTCCGGTTTGTTCCTGTAACCCAAGGTAAGGGAGATTGGCAGCCGAAGGACTGTCGAGGTGATAGAGAAGGTGCATTCTCCTGGGGTGGAACATGCATGTGGGGAATGAGGGTCTGTGGGTAGTGAGCGTGGGAGGTTCCTTGGAGAGAATCCCTTCCTTGTGGTTCTGTGTTGTTTTCCCTGTAACCTCAGCCTAGCCTAGGATTCCTTGCCTTGGGGTGGAGCTTAGTCCCAGCTTGGGGGTGACCCACTACTGAGGTGATGAGAAGTGTGGTCTAAGGCTGGGAGGTTCATCGAATGCCTGCACTTAGTTGGTGGAATTTACCATTATTCAAAAGATAAGTATCTGTTTATGTTTTAATCATGTTTTGCATGACTCTACTGCTTATGTTATCATGATTTCCACTGTGTATATGAATTAATATGAAAAGCTAATTGCTTGCTGATTATGGCAGTAATTCATATGAATACTCTGTGTTGAATGTGTTCATTGTTTAAATGAATGTGGATTAAATAACATCTGTATGAGTTATGTACAAAGTGGTGTTATAGTCTTCTTTTAAGAACGATTAAACAAAGTAGTAGAAAAGGTGTGCTACAGTTTGGTATCAGAGCGATTAAACATAGTATCAGAAAGTGGCTCAGCGGGTGCGCTACAGTTTGGTATCAGAGTGAAGGTTTCGACACTGAACCTAGATGGGCTAGTGGAGTAGTCTTTGGACCGAGAATGCGAAGGGAAGTTGGGTCTGGAGGACCAATTTCAGACCTTGGTTTGTTCTGGAGTGTCAAGTAGTTGCTTGACCATGCTTACGAGCTTAGGAAGTATAACAACGAGTGAAACCGTAGCTGGTGTGGTCTATGGGCACGGGGAGATAGGTCTCTACACCAATGGTGTTAGAACCTAAGGATCTGTTTTGGAGGGAAGGCGAGCCCTCATGACCGTCGGATCTGGAAAAATGTGCGTAGGAATTAAAATTCCTTTTGAAATACACAGGAATGTGGAAATCGCGATATGAAAAATTCTGAATTGGTTAGGAACCGTCTGAGCCGTCAGATCTCGGCCAAAAAACCCATCAGCCATAGGATATGTTGGGAGATGTCCGAAGGTTAAACCTCAGAGACTAGGGGCTAAATCTCTGAAATAGATCTAGACCGTCCGAAAGACGGAGGACACGTGTCATGAGATTTCCCATTTCGAGAAATTGGGAATCGCAATATCAGGAGTCACGAAGGAGGTCGGGAATTTTCATGGTAAAAGTCCCGGGAACGATCTGAGTCATCCATCAGTTGGGACACGTGGACGAGATCGAGAGCCCATCGGCATATCGAGGTTTGACGTTTCGCGAATCCTAAGGACATATGTGTTTCGACATTGGAAAGTCTAAAACCTTGATAGGATCTATGACTGTGGTCATATCAGGGGAGGTCATGTGAACCACGAGTCTATCCCGGAGGGCTAACGGGAGTTAGAGCGCATCATCATTTGGAAGCCCAAAACCCCAAAAGGATCGGGACTTTCCATGGTGGAAACCCCAGAGCAGTCGTGGGTCGTCCGATTTGAGATGGCCACGTGTTGAGAGATTACCTGTTTCGAAAAATCAGGGATTCAAGAGTTTCGTTGACAAAGAACTTAGACTCTCATCATGATAAATCTCGACCATACTGTCGAGACGTTAGCATGTGGCTAAGTCCCGATGAATGGATGAGATTCCTTTAGAGAATCTCTGGTTCTTTAACGACTGTCCAATGTGAGAAAGATCTGACCGTTCGATTTTTCTAGGAATGGATGTGGACACATGGAGTTGTATCGTGTGTCAGAGGGTCAAAAAGAGAAGCGAGAGTGGTGGGACCCTAATGATGTCACCGAACGTGATGAGGATCCTCTGAAACGTGCCACACACCACTTTGGTAAAGGGCGACAGCTGTGCTGTAGACCCGAAGAATAAGGTAAAATAGAATTTTGGAAGTTGGGGGTTGGAAAGGAGAGTTGTTGATCACTATAATTGCTTAATTAATTTCAAACAACCAAGTGAAACATAAATTATCAACCCAGGGAAGTCTTTTGTTTCAAAGATAGTTGCGCACTATATATGCTCAATTCCAAAATCACTTAGTGTTGTAGTAAAGAAATCATTCTATCTAAACTTGCTGAAGTGAACTGAAGCTCTGAATTGTATCACAGGAAAGAAATCTCCCTATTGCAATTCTTTATAGTTCAAATTAAGAATCCTAGATTACAATTAAAATAACATTGCAATGGGTAAGAACAACTATCTTGTAATCAGAGAACAGGACCCTTACTCTCAAACAGAGACTCAGTACTAACACTCTTTGATGAAAGTAATAATGCAGAAAACAATAAGCTCTATCTGACA
>ML800975.1:223170-257725 GCA_009831015.1 Picea engelmannii | reverse complement strand
CTCTGTGTCTCAGCATCTGTTCTTCTGAACTGAGTGACAGCTCCGTGTTTCAGCATCTGCATCCTTGAACCGTGTAGCTGCTTCGTGTTTCGGCATGTGCATCCTCGGACTGTGTAGCAGCTCCGTGTTTCGGCATATGCGTCATTGGACTGTGTAGCAGCTTCCGTGTTTCAGCATCAGCTCAACAGCGGCTTTGGGCAGTTCTGTGTTTCAGCATCGATCTGAAATACTATTCTGCAAATATGGACACTTATGCACTTCTAATCAATGGTTAGGTTCAAAAGTAATGTAAAGTATTATGCAAAACGGATTAAGCATATAATAATGAGAAAGGACGTTGTGTACCTTGGAATGATYAGGTGAAATGATAGTATAAGTCAAAATACAGGTGATGAAGGGTATAATAATGGCAAAAAGTATGGGCAAAAAGGGTACAATATGTGGTCCTAACAAGAGTTAAATAGGAGTTCTCCAGTATCGAAACAACAAAACCCCAAAATCCCGAAGTCCCGGGTACTGAAAACCCAACGGCCAAAAATCCCGAAATGACGAAAACGAAAGTTTCAAAAACCCAAAAATTGCAGAGCCGAGAAGAGCTTGGAAAATTGAAAGGTGAAATATTTTCTTAACATCGATTGTTATGAAAGATGAAGAATTGTCAAGAAACAAAGGCCTGGCAAATTCTAATCGTCTGCGCATTTGTATTGCAAAAGGTTGACGAGTGCCAGAACTGATTTGAATTGCCACAAAGTGAAAAGAAATGGAAGAGACACATAATTCTTCCAGTTCAGAAAATGAAGCTCAAAAGAGATAGCGTGGAACTTTTGGTATGAAGAGTGTGCATATCCAGCGTAAGGAGTGCTTATAGAGGGAACTTGTTTTAAGTTCGAAAGACTCTAGGAGATGAGCATAGAGGGTGCCAGGAAGACACCAGAAAGTCTTTTGGAAAACACTGAAGGGTGAAGTCCCTTTGAGACCGAATAAGTTAAAAGATCTGAGAGAAACATAGCAAGTTCACATGTCGAGTGCAAGTGCGCGGTAAGGTGAAGTTAAAATTTCACTAACCGAAGCTTGGAAGGGAAAACACCATAGAAGCCTTCGAATTATTTGAAATCCTTCAAGTTAGGGAGGAAGTCAATTCTAGAATAATTGATTCCAAGATATTTGGAAAGAAGTCATTTAGAATTTGAACGAACAGTCAGAATTCTCCATGGAGAACTCATGAAATCGCGGGGACCGTAAGATAGCCAGAAGTTGGAAGGTGGTTAGTGGATGGAGAAACTCGCCAGTCTAGGATCCAAAATAAAGTGGGTTGTTGATTGTGGTTGGTTTGAATCGTTGGTTCATTTCGTAAATTCAGGGATCATGAACTTGGAGCGCAGGCCAAATTCTTGGTCACTCCAAGTCCCGAATCAAGAAAAGAGATTAAAAAGGATAGAATCGGATGGTGGAGTGCTTCCGAGAAGAAGTGCCAAAAACCAGTGAGCCATCGGATCCAGCCAAATGTGAGGAAGATAATGCTAAGAGTTATTCAGTACTCGAAGTCTCACGGGAGGTATTGAACCGTCGATCTTAGGGAAGATTGAACCGTTGATTCCTTTCATCGGGAATTCAGAGAATCGAAAGTTGGGAGAACAGAGGAAGTTGTTCTCAAAAATCCTGAAACGCAAACTTACGATTCATGAGGAAAGATCTAGACCATTGAATCATGGTGAGTGTCAGCCGTTGATCTGACACACTTGAATTTCATGAAGACGGAAGTTGAAAGAGGGAAGAGAACTTCTTTCTAAATTCGCGAACCGTGAAGTCCCGATTCACGAGAAAAAGGATCCACACTATTGGATTACGAGGAGCTTTGAGTTGTTGGATCTGACTCATGTAGATTTTGGAAAACTAGAGACCGAAAGAAAAGTAAGGGAAACTATTTTTTGAAACCCCGAAACGTGAATTGTCGATTCATGAGGAATTGACCGAGACTGTCGAACCCGAAAAGTTGTGGACCTTTGATCTGAGGCAACAGGGGTTTGGGAGTTCGGACCTCAGGAGAAAGGAGGAGAGATAATCCTCGAATTTTGCTAGAGGTCACACCGGTGGAAGTTAAAGGAAGAGCTAGGACGCGCTAGACTCTTGTTTCAGATTTCGAGGATAGAGAGTGTCGAGTGTGACTCATATCGAAACACCCGATACGCGAAATCCTGAAACGCCCTTTTGGATAGGCGTGTGGTCATAGCCAGTGGCCATGTAGGAGAAACTTATAGGAATCCTAGAAGAATTGAATGATTCTGGGATCCGCAAGAAAAGGGTCATAGGGAGAAAGAAGTTGCTGCAATTTGTGGTAGTAGGTATGTTATGGCTTGATTGGCCAGCCCAAGGAAAGAATGCTTGCATGTCGCAGGTGTTGTTGGTCATTTTGCTACCTCATGAAGGAAGCAACAGAGAGCTGAATAGTTGGTTATAAGTCTGATAAAAGAAGCATGAAAGCTTCTACTGCTATCAGACATTCAGGTAGTATAATTCTAATGACAGTCATGCAGGTATGAGTTTTATCACTCTTTTGCATAATTGTTGAAAGGCAATTATGGTAAGAATTTTCTCATCCAGAGCTATGTTATTAAATCACATGATTATATTATTTGAATGCATACCACCGTATGTGGTAAAGGCTGTAGGCCTGTGTTAATTCAAAGCTTTTAGCTTTGGAATGCACACATTGACATAGTAGAATGTCATGTTAATTCGGTTATGGGGTAATAACCAAAGAATTAAAAGATAAGAACTTGTTACAAGAATGAATGCAAGAAAGCTAGTCATGTATGAGACCGGGACATGGTTGGATATGGAAAGGTACATATGTGGAAACATTCTAAGCCACACTAGGTACTAGAAGCTTCCTACTTTTGAATAAACTTGGGCTGCAACCTTTTGCTAACACTAATGAATATCGTTGAATTATATTCTTGGTGTAGTGTTCGGGTTGGAAAGGAAGGTATCCAATTAATTGGAAAGATAATAGGAAGTGTATGGAGAATGTGGCAACACATTGGCCAGAATTCCAACCCACGGATGGTGAGATACATGACTGAGATAGAGAGCATTATGTAATTCAATGCAAGGTTCTCAGAATAAGAATGTGTTGAGAATCACACTCATGCATAATAAGTGATATAATTCCATACTAACTGCAATGGTTGAATATGTTTGGTAATTACATGCATATATATTATTGCATGGAAATAATTATGTTGATGGCCGAAATGTTGCTAACCCCTGAAATTGAGAACATTTTAGGAACTGTTAAACACTGCAACAGGAAAGTTACAAGCCAGGTAGTCACAAGAATGGAGACTACATAAAATTTATGTTCGGAAAATTGAAATAATGAACTTACTGTTGTTAACTATGGAAATGCATATGCATAGAATAACGAGTCATTCTATTGGTCAAGTTGTTTGGTAATTGTGATTGAATTGCCAGGTGTAGAAATTCTAATATTATTTCATAAGATGCTATACATATTGAATTATGATGTACAGAAAATACCGACAATTTGTTGGTAGCATGCAAGATGAAGTCTTGTAGGAAAATTGTAGGCAGTTTTGTGCCTGTGGAAAAATCACAGGGATGACTACATTCATAATGTGGTAACATCCAAGATGAATCATGAAATAGGATGTCATGTTTTGGGAATAAAAGTTGAATTTCCGTTCGAATTAATTGGAATTCCTAAATGATTTTTTGTATGTTCTCTCATGATAACTGCATGTGGTTGATGCAGATGAGATGATGTTGATAAAAGTTAAAATGTTGGCTACAAAGAGTATCTCAGGAAGATGTTGCTTGGAAACCTTTGAGGGCAGTTGGAACTCCTAGAGCCACGGTGACCTAAGACTTCTGGTCCAGCCTGTTGCCAAGCCCAAGGAAGGGAGGTATAGCACCAATGGAATGTACTTGTGAAGGTGTATACTCCCAGGTGGACAGGCATGTGGGGAATGAGAGACCGTTGGTTGGAGTATTTTTGAGGTTTGAATGGTGGGAGTGCTACCAAGGTCTAGTACCTTGGCCTAGACCATGTGGATAAGGATTGTGGACCATGGCTATCTTGGGAAGCCATTGCCCGATGGAGTCATAGCTCTGCCATGGGGTGGAAGGTCTCTCAATCAAAAGATAAGTACAATTCTCTATTTATTCTATGTTGTGTATGCTGTATACAGTTTTAATGTTATTGAATTTGTTTGTATATACATACATATACATTGCATATATGGTTGCATTACTACATCCATGACTGTACCTAAGGTGTCTCATATTTCATTACTTAAGAAATATATATACCTGATGCTAATCATGTAATAATCATGTAATCGATTGGAATATGATTCAGGTGGAACTAGAAGGTGTCCTAGAAGTGCATCCTGTGCGCATATTGGACATGAAAAGCAAACAGCTCTGGAATCGAGCTATAGAACCTGTAAAGGCCTAGTGGACCTGGTATGGTCCTGAGGATGTGACATGGGAGAATGAAGAGGTTATGCGGGCAGAGTACCCGCATCTTTTTGAAGATTTTGAAAGGCTTGCAGAGACAGTGTAAGTTGCACTGAGGACAGTGCAAAAAATAAGAGGAGGGGGATTGTAGTGTCCCCAAGGCCGAGCCCCATTGTAAACCATGTTTTGAAAGGAACTGTAATTATGTTTTATAGGCTGGTGAGCCAAGTTTGTATAAGTTGTAGGCTTATGTGTTGTTAGGCCAGGGAGCCTGAGTGTTGAAGGCAGGAGCCTGCTGTTGTATATGTAATCATGCAGAAAAATTAATAAAACATAAACACCGCCATGTGCAGACTGACCACGATGAATGAGTGAAGGGGGACTAAGCATCCATAGAGTGGGCAAGGAATTAGGGGATGGAAGGTGGGAAAGGGGCTAAGCCTAGGGGGCTTAAGTCTGGGAATAATATTTTAATATTATTCCAAAATATATGTGCATCATATGTTTTTATCCTAAGTCCTTTTGGAAGGACGCGTGATTTCCCAAGTGGTGAGAGGAACGCGTGTTGGTGGAACGCATGCAGTTCCATAGGTGACAATGTCAACCCTGGTGCATGCGAATAAAATGGCCAGGGTGAGCCGTGAGAAGGTTCCATTCCCATTCCACCAGATTGTCTGAACGCGTACGGAGCTCTGAGCAGTATGACTAACCTGACTCCTGTAGAGAACCTTGGGGAGACCCTGTGACTCGAAGGTCTGTGTCTGATTCTGAGAAATCTCGTGCATGTAACCCCAGCCTACGAGAATCCTGTGTTGATTTCAGGGAAGAGTCTTGCTTTTTCGGGAAAGATGAGCGAGCCTATGGGATCATTCCATGTTTCGAAGCCATGACTGTGAAGCCATTCTGTGATTTCCGAATCCAGTTTTTGGAAAGCCTCTGTCTGTTTTCCCATGGGATTGTTGAGACTACACAGTATTGGACTACGTGAGGCTTGTTGTCCTGTGTGCGACTCCCTCCAGGTGAGAGAGTGCACAAGGGAAGGAGAGAACTCCTGGAAGGAACCCTGTAGCTATCATAGAGCCAGGAGACTTCTGGTCCGGTCTGTTCCTGTAACCCAAGGTAAGGGAGATTGGCAGCCGAAGGACTGTCTTGGTGACAAAGAAGGTGCATTCTCCTAGGGTGGAATAGGCATGTGGGGAATGAGGGTCTGTGGGCAGTGAGCATGGGAGGTTCCTTGGAGAGAATCCCTTCCTTGTGGTTCTGTGCTATTTTCCCTGTAACCTCAGCCTAGCCTAGGATTTCTTGCCTTGGGGTGGAGCTTAGTCCCAGCTCGGGGGTGACCCACTGCTGAGCTGATGAGTAGTGTGGTCTAAGGATGGGAGGTTCGTGGAAGGCCTGCACTTAGTTGGTGGAATTTACCATTATTCAAAAGATAAGTATCTGTTTATGTTTTAAACATGTTTTGCATGAATTTACTGCTTATGTTATCATGATTTCCACTGTGTATATGAATTAATATGAAAAGCTAATTGCTTGCTGATTATGGCAGTAATTCATATGAATACTCTGTGTTGAATTTGTTTATTGTTTAAATGCATGTGGGTTAAATAACATATGTATGAGTTATGTACAAAGTGGTTTTATAGTCTTCTTTTAAGAACGATTAAACAAAGTAGCAGAAAAGGTGTGCTACAGTTTGGTATCAGAGAGATTAAACATAGTATCAGAAAGTGGCACAACAAGTGCGCTACACCATGCCTTGGGTGAGTTCTTAAGCATGTACAAATATTTCTTCAATTTACAAACATGGGACTCCTTCCCATGGATTAAAAACCCTTGTGCTAGTTCTATGTACGCTTCTTCTTCAATTACACCATTCAAGAAAGTAGTCTTTACATCCATCTGGTGTAATTTCCATACCATAATAGAAGCAATAGAAATAGTAGATCTAATATAAGTGTACTTGGATATTGGAGAAAATGTATCATCATAATCTTCTCCCTCTTTCTAGGAGAATCCTCTAGCCATAAATATAGATTTGTACTTCTCTATGGTTCCATCTACAACATGCTTGATCTTGTATATTCAATTGGAATTCACTGCTGAATTCCATTATGGTCTTAGAACCACCTCCCACACATCATTATTCATGATGGATTGGTACTCTTTCATCATAGCATCCTTCCATACTTGCGTATTTGCAACTTCCTTATAATTGGAAGGTCCTGAATCAATGATCTTAATCATCAGTGCCACATAGTTGGAAAACTTGTGTGGTCTCTTTCTCTCTCTGAATCTTTACTCCCTCTGATTCTATTCAATCTTCATAGCCATTTTCTCCCTCTCCATCTTTTGACTTCCTCTAAAGTTTAACCTCCTATGAACTATCCTAGGGGGCTTTCTCCTCCCTACTTGATCCTGAGGGCTGACTCCCTCTTAAATATGGCCCCCTATGAGTTGGTACTTGGTGGGGCCATCTTCCTCACTAATTGTGGATCCACCTGATCCTTCTCATAACTATGACTCTATGTAACTCAAGAAAATAGGAGTATCACAAAAAAATGCATGTTTCACTACATCCTACAAAGTATCACGAAGTCATGCTTGCTTATACCTGGTCACTTCCACTACTTTGGGTCGATCGACTAGACATTCTAGCTATATTGACTCTACTTAATGATCTGAAGAGTGAACAAATGAAATTTATGGTCATCCTAGGGAGCCTTATGCTCCTCACTATCAATATCTCTGTGGAATACTATGTATCCCACAAAAATATCCTTCTTTCTAGAAGGTTCTAACTTTGTCCTTTTCTCCTTCAGTATATAGATGTATATTGTCATGTATACAAATCCATGTCTAGATAGTCTTCTCCATGTATAAAACTAGATACCATATGAAACATTGCCTCCTAGAACTATCACGATAGCTCCCTCTCAGAGCTATTACCTCTTACCTGCCTAGAACAAGAGCCAAAAAAAAATACAAGAAAAAGAAACAAGAACAACACTTTTCTAGTGTTGTGATTGATTATTCCTCCATGATAACCTGCCTAGAAAAAATATGAACATCTCCATAGTAACTTCCATGGAATTTACAAGGTAACCTACCTAGGACAAAGACAACAATCAAGAACATCTCCTAGAGGATATCAATTTCATATTCTAAAAACTTCATCAGTAGTACTAAACGACGACCATTTACATAATGATCATCGTACCAACAATACTCAACTGCAACTAAACATTTGATAGAAAAAGTACTAAAAAATAATAGAACTCTAAAGAGTATTGTCCCATTTACAACATTTACTTAAGATTCAACAATATAAAATATCAAACTTGATATGAAAACCTTGATTGTTTTTGTTGTTGTTTCATTTGATTTTGAGATTTCATATACTGTAGGAGACATCATCATTGTTTCCTCCAAATCTTGAGCTTCCTCTGACTGCACTATATCTAGGATAACTTTGTCACTACTTGGAAAAATTTCCTTTGAAAAGTGTACATATCCTGCAAACACCCTCATGATATAACTTATATACAAGTGTGTACCTCTGAAATTTGTAGCACCATCCAAATTTTCTTCTAATATCAAGGTTTGCGCCACTGGAAACCACAACTGTAACTAGTGATGGGCAACTGCAACTGTAATGATAAATTTAAACTTTCACCGAGTTGTAATATGAGAACACCAGGAGGTGTGATAGGCTAGGCCAAGATGATATATGGAAAAATTAATCTCAACTTCCTCCAATAAATTGCTCAACAATCTGGAAAAAAAACAATGCAGTAGAAAATATCAACAATGTGGCCTTCCATTTTTTCTCACTATCTTCCTTCAAATGATTAGACTGTTATGAAGGTAACGTTATCTGATACCATGCTAGATTTTATTAATTTTTCAGTAAAAATAGATTTACCAGAGTATTTTGATCTTAATTTAACATTCAATAATCATATACTAAAAATATAAACAGGATCTAGAGGAAGATAGACAAGCACAAGAAGATACAAATATTTATCCTGGAAAAACCCCAAACTCAGAGAAAAACCTAGCGAACTTTTATTAGAGAGAATCTTTTTGATAATAAAATACAACCATGAAAAATCTCTATTCTCAAGAGAAAAACAAGTCATGAAAAATCCCTCATAACAAGAACTTATCTCTTCTCCTTCTCAAACCCTAGTGAGGGTAGACAATTATTTCACAACCATAGAACAACTCTTTTAGAGTTACTGCACAAGAGAAACCACCAAGAACCCCATTTGTTGCATCCCCTAGGGTTTCTTATAACTTGTGTCTCCTTTTGATTCTTAGCTGAGATGATGAGATGGGTGAGTGTGTGTTGAAATGAAAAAGGGGCCAACTTCAAGTCACTTAGCCGGGGCTGACCTCTCTTCCTGGAAATTCTATTTCCACTTTATTATTTTCCTATGGGATGACTTCTCTTCCAAGGTGTTCTTCAACTATTTAATGGTCTTCCTTTGACTTCTTGGAATCTTTCTCTCTAAGAAAAGTTGTCCAGGAGGAAATACCTCCTATTTCTAAAAATATATCAACACTTTTGTGAAGTTTCCTTGATTATGATGCCTTGATTACCTCTCCTGCAAGTATCATCACTTTGTATAAATGGATGGTGCAATATTTTGGGTTAAGGGTCACATTGGCATTTGAGCAAGGCCATTATGCATTTTATTGAGAAAGATACAAGAAATAAAGATGTTGGGATGGTTCTGAACAATCATTCCTTTTCAACATTGTTTGTACTAAATTGAAAGGGAAAAGTAAATAATAAAGGAAAAGGTACCAAAAAAAACAAAATTGTTTGAATGAAGGTTCAATAGGAAAGAATAATATAAGATTATTTTACTCTCATTGAGAAGAGAAAATTAAAAGGATAGCCCTAAATTTTGCATAGATAAAATAAAAAAATTGAGTTGGAGTTGGACAATCTTCCTCTATACCAATTCTTTATGGAAATTTTAATAAATATAAGCATTCTTATATTTGGAATTGGATTTGACTCATCATATGATTTACAATCATACTCATTTTTTGAAACATCAGTTGGTTCATGTTGGGAGACAGGTGATTTTTAGATGTGGTGGATACCATGACGTTCTAGGCAAGGGGACTGTTGTAATGATAGTGGTGGTTATTTCCTATGTGAAGACATTTGCAATGTGTTACATATTCCTATAGTAATTAGAAAATTATAAGCTAAGTCAAATTACAGATTTTGGATTGAATAAAGAATTAATGCATTTGGTGTAAAGAAAAAATATCTCATGGGAAGATGATTGCAAGAGTGGTTAGGGAAGGGAAAATTATAAGTTATGTGCAAATGGATGAGAAGCAGGCTTGGAGGCTATTGTGAAATTTGATGATGTAGTGATTTCTAATCATCAACTTGGGCATGTTAGTGCATGAAAATTAGAGAAATTGCTGAAGGTGGTGGTGATTAGATATGTAAATCTACAAGTACATGTGTCATTTAGTATATGCAAAGGGTTTTTTTTTTATTTTGAAGAAAAATTAGTTTCACTTCACAAAGGGATGTGTCTAGAGATCTTGAAAATGACTAGAGCTTATGTAGATTAGTCTTATCGACCAATATAAGCCTTGTCACATAGTAGGGCTATGTATTTTATGAATTCTACTGGTATATTCTCAAGAAAATGTTTTGTTTCATATGATTTTATGGTGTAATAGAAAAATTAGGAGCACTTTTCCACTACCCATCCGATTTCAATCTCACTAAGGTTTGTTTTTATAGAAAAGTAGAGCGGGTGTATTTAAGTCAATTCTATAACACATGAAAGGTAAAAGTATGAGATATAACTATAGACACTTATGTGGCACTAGAAAACACTAGTAATCTCTCTTGCAATGAGGGTGAGATGCATTTTTTTCCAAATATTTTAGCACATGAGCATGTGGAAGAATAGGAAATAAAGAGGAGTTTTCCCCTACACATCTACATTCAACTATTGTTAATATTTGTTCTAATGGGAAATATGGGGCAAGGGGGTTAGGAGGAGCCTAAGCCCATCGAAGATAACAAGTAAAGTGCAAGTAAGGACTATATCCCTTGACATTTATGCTTCATGAGCAAGGTACAAACAATCTCACTATCTTTTTTACATTCTATTTGGAATATCCATAGTGCTTGTTGCTTACAGTCTACATTACAAATCCATAACATGATCCATTATTAGGACAAAAATATGTGTAGAGAAGAGGAGAAGAGCCAAATTAATATTATAATTACAAAGACAACTCAGGAAACCAAATATTTTTAATTGGGTTTATCCCGATTGATTTTTTCTTAGGGGTTCCCCCCCCCCCACACACACATGTTCAGTTCCAGCAAGTGACATGTTGAGCTCTTAAATGAGCAAGCTATCGAAAAATCCTCAACCTTCTACAAAATCTAGATTACCCTGGGTACCATCCTTGAAAAGAGGGGAAGTGCTCGGTGGGTTTCCCCAGGATCTATTCCATGTTAAAAAAAAAAAAAACATCTAAGGAAACCAAAGGCACTGGCTACAAAAATTAAAAAAACAACACTAGAAAACATAAGAATTAATAAAGGAATTAAAAACAATTAATAGAATATCTTTGGTTTCCTATGTTGTCTTTGTATCTCTTGTATTAATTTGTCTCCTCTCCTCTTATCTATGTGCCTTTTTTTCTTACGATGGATCCTATTATGGATTTGAAACATAGTCTAGAAACAATAACCATTCTAGAAATTCTGAATACCAATGAAAATTATACTCACTGCAAAGTGTTTTCAAAACTTTTTTTATCCCTAAGGGTTATCTCAAGTGTTGACGAGCCAATTCTGAGATCTCTCCCTTGAAGTTTGGAAGGTCACGGGTTTGACTCTCTCGATCTCCTCAAGGTGAGGTGCTTGGAAATTAGGAACCAATAATTTATTTGATTTATCACCCATCATCGATAATAAAATGTCCAGGAGTTTCTCATGCTTAGTTATAAGGAATGAAAATATAAAAAAATGATTTTATTACGCCTCAAAACAATATTTTGAAAAAATAAATATTTTGAAGTTGTTTTGATCTGTTTTTGAAAAGGACACAAGTACTCCATTGGAGAAGCCAAGATGTGACAGTGGAAATGAATATTCCTCTAAAAATTTCAATATATATTTTTAAATATAATTACATCAACAATTAATATATTATGCTTCAATAGCAATTAACAACATATCAATTCTTTAAAAAGGAATAATAAGTCTCTTTTAACGAGTTCTTAGCGAATGATGAAAATTGTTAATTTTCCAAACACAATTTGGTCGCAACAATACCATATGTTCAAAGAAGTCACCCATTAAACCTCTAGCTTCCATGAATCTTGATGAAACATGGAATGGGAGGACATAAAAAATATTGTATGTGAAGGTGTTTAGGTGTCTTTCTTATAACCACATCCAATTAGGAAGCAGAAGAAGTTCGATGACAAAATCATGAAGTTCATATTGGTAAGATAACATAGAATATAATCCATTATATAATATAAAACTTGCACTTTATGATTTTCTCCAACCCTAGCACTCAATAAATAGACATAGTGAAACAATAAACTATTTATGGTTTACCAGTTTTTGATATTGGAAACCACCAATAGGTTATTCTCTACAAGTACCCTTCAAGGTGTCAACTTTTTCTAGTATCACCTTTCCATCATCTACCATGTGCCTGACAAAATGGTATTGGATATCTATATACTTTTTCTTTGGTTCAAAGGTTGGGTTCTTAGCTAGAAAAATTACATTTTTACTATCACATTGAACCATAATAGGCTTTGAGTTAGCCCCACTTATAATAATAGTTTAATAATCCAAATGGCCTCCCTATAGGCATGAGTAGCTACCATATACCATGCCTCTATAGTGGACAAAGTGATTTCAACTTGTCACTTGCTCATCCAACTCACTTCTCCGCCAAACTACTAAAACACATATCCAATCCTAGATATCATTATATCTACATCCCATACCCAATTAGAATCTACATAACCATCTATACTCATTGAGTATGCATCCCATGAAACATCACTACGATAGAAAATGAAATATTTAAAGCTATTTAAAAAATACTTCAATATCCTGTTCATTTCATCCTAGTGTTCACATCCAATGTTCGTCATGAATTATCTCAAGACTCCCATTTATTGGACAATGTTTAGTCTAGTACATAGCATTACATCCAACAAACTTCCAATTACATTGACATAAGGAGAAAAAACCATATCCTCCATCATTGTAGGCATTGTAGGTCACTTCTCTTAGTTCCCGGATAAATAAGAACACACAATGGTTGTTTGCCATCTTCCATTCAAAATTTTTCTAGAACAAAGTTTACATACATACTCTAGATCGACCAAATATTTCTATTCACTATGTCTCACATGATCTCCATTCCTAAGATATATTTTTCATCCCCCAAGTTCTTCATATCAAATTGTGTTGAAAGTAACCGCGACTTCAAATAAAAAATCACATCCTTATTGTTACTAAAGAATAACATATCATGTACATATAGAGTAATAACAAGGAAATGACCATCAACTTGTTTTAATACATAGAATGTCTGATATAGAACTGAGAAATTCTAATCCCATAAAAAAAGACTGAAATTTTTTGTACCACATTCTGGGAGCATATTTGAGACCATATAAAGACTTTTTTAAATTTCAAACCAAAGAATCTTTATTTTTTTCAACATATTTATTTGGTCGTGTCATATAGATTTCCTACTTCAAGTCACCATGTAGGAATGTTGTTTTCACATCCATTTGTTCTACCTCCAAACAAAAGGTTATTTCTATAGATAATAATAACTTAATAGATGTTAACTTAGCAACTGCATGAATGATATCACCGAACTCTATCTTCTTAACCTGGGAATATTTGCAACTAAACTTTCCACGTGATTTTCAACATTTCCATTTAAAATGATCTTCTTTTTGAACACCCATTTACATCTAATGGTTTTCCATCCACTAGGCAAGAAGACCAAGTCACATGTATCATTGTTTCTAACTGGAACCATTTCCTTATCCTTGACCAGTCTCTAAGACTTCTTATTTTCCATATCCATTACCACTTTCATAGTTCTAGGCTCATCTATGTTAGTAGATAAAACAAATATATATGTGAAATCATATGGACTATAACTATACCTATTTGGTTTTCTTCTTTGTCAAGTGGAACTCCATAAATTTTGATCTGGAGTTTCTTCCTCCTCTTATGAACTCTCTAGACCCCCCTTCTCATCAGGTCCATCATAAACTTCTTATTAATTTTCTAGTTCAACTTTTGCAATCTTGGGTGATAGTTGAACCACTAACGTCTTCTCATCCTCTTTCCACTGCACCACTATGGGAGAACCCTTAAATTATTTGAAAATAAAATTTCTTATGTTTAAAATATTTCCAACCAAAGGATCCTAAAGGTTGTACCCTTTAACCCTTTCATATGACCAACACCATATCCAATGAATATATGTTTCACTTCCTTTCTATCAAACTCGATCACTTCTCCTTGGGTACATGATAATAGGCCTCATAACCAAAAAAATGAAGATGTTGGAGTGAATTTCTTCTTGTTTATACCTTCATAGGGGTATCACCCATAGTAGCTAATTTGAGAGACTTGTTAATCAAGTAACATGTAGTAGAAATATTTTCTATCTATAACTTATTATCTAGGTCAGCTATGCTAAACATACTCCTAGCTCTCACCATAAACTTTATATTCATATATTTTATAACTCCATTCTACTTAGGGGTATATGGAGTTGTCTTATGGATTTCAATTCCATTCTTCTTGCAAAAGTAATCTAACTCTACAAAACAAAACTCAACATGATTATTAGTATTCAACACCTTCATCTTCCAACCAATCTAATTTTCCAAGATAGCTTTAAGCTCCTTAAACCAACTAAAAACATCAGGTTTAGTTCTAAGAAAAGATACTCATGTCCTTATAGAATAATTATCAATGAATGATACATAATACAAATCCTTATAAAGTGAAGGAACTTTAAATAGGACAAATACATCAGAGTGAATTCAATCCAAAACCCATAATATTTGTGAGATCTAGAATAAAATTAAACACAATTTTTTTTCCCATATATGAAATGCTCACAAAAATCAAATTCAAAATAACAATAATTCAATACATCAAAAATATTTTTTTTTTTTAAGGTGCATAGGTCATTCTGACTTATATGGCCCAAGTTGTGGCACCATAACATTGTCTTCTCTGTAGTTAACTTTCTTTTTGAAGCAAGATATTGTTTATGAGGTTCTGATTGTGAAGGTATAGATCCTATATATCTCTCCACTAGAGAAATCGAAGAAATATTACATTCAATAGTGCGAATATCAAGATAGAAAAAAGTTCCCACACAAACACCCTTGGAAAGTACCATAGTTTCTTGAACTATTTCACACCCTTTGTTAGAGAAAACGACATGTACACCTAGATCATTAAGTGTGGTTGTTGATACTACGTTTCATGCTAGACCTAGAATGTGCATAACTCCATTGATCCCCTTTACTTTTCTATCATAGAATATAATCAAGACTCTACCATGGCCAACTATGCTAAGAGGAGATTTATCACCATAGTATACTATCCTACCATCATATTTCCCATACATTGAAAACTAGTTCCGAGAAGAAGTCATATGGAAGGAATCTCTAAAGTCTATTAGACATGAACTCTAGCCTACATAGGTTTCCAAACTCACAAGAAAGGAATCTCCACCATCTTGTTGAGAAGATTGTTCAAAATTTTCATTGGAATCATTATTTTCCTTCTTATTCTTGTTTTTCTCTTATTTGGATTCCCTTCTAAAATGCCTAACCTTGCCACAATTCCAACATTTTGCATTGGAATTTTCTTATGTCTCCCTTAGGATTAGGATCTATCATTTTCTTTATTCTTTCCTTTCTTCTTTGATCTTCCCTGAACGATCAAGGCCTCATTGGTGGACTTTGAAGCTGTATTATTCACCTCTTTTGAGATTAAAGTAGCCATGACCTCATCAAGAACCAATGCATTCAAAGTTCTTCCAATGGCCATTACCAAGTTGTCCCATGAACCTGACAAAGAAAAAAAAATGTCATACAATGATCCTCCTCATCCATATTCACTCCAATTGAGATCAATTGAGCCACAATAGTATTAAATGTATTTAGGTTCTTCGATACATAATCACCATCACCTGTTCTCAAGGAAAACATATTAAATGTATTTAGGTTCTTGGCTACATAATCACCATCACCTATTCTCAAGGAAAACAATGTTTTCTGCAAAAAAAAATATTAACAAAGAATATAGACTAATACAAATACTCCAACCCCTTGTAGAGAGTTGCTATAGCTTTTTTTCAAAAATGTTCAATAATAACAAATGAGCTAGACAACCTCAAAAGGTTTCAAGTGTTTTTGTCCGACACCACCCACTCTTTAACTATCATACCAATGGGTTTGGTACCAAACACAATGACATGAAGATATCGATCTCTGAGAAGATCCCTCATCTTGTGTTTCCATGGCTCAAAATTAGTACTCCATTTCCCACCAAGAAGATTTCCTTGTATGCAAGCTCTCACTCAAGCAAATATTAGATCAAGAAACATTGTTCCTAACACCTTGGATCCACGGTGATGAGGCTCCAATACCAAATGAAAGGGAGAAAAGATACACATTAAGATTCCTATGCTAATCCATGGGAGAAGAAGTGCTAAAATAATAAGTAGAACAATTTTAACTACATATAATGAAGAATACTTTAATAGCACAATATCCTACCAAAAATCTTATAGGAAAAAAAATCCACACTCTAAAACATAGTGAATATATTACTCATGAATTAAAAGATTGAAATACAAAGTAACTGAGCTCTTAACAAGATGTTCAACAATAACATAATCCCAAATAAATTTATCTACAAGTATTCTTTATCTGCATGTACCTTACAATTATTCTTAGCTCTACTGCAACAATGAAAGTATTCTTTACTAAGTACAACATTGCAAATATTTTCTACTCTTTCGAAATCATCCTATAGTTTTTGCACAGAGGTGTGTATGTGCTTTATGTACTTTCCAATTTGTATCAATGACATTGAAAAAGAAATACGTTTGCTTATCCATTAAACCTATTAGCATAATAATTCTGTTCTTATTTATTAAATCTATTAACACAATAATTATGAATATATATTTTCATACCAATAACATTTATCAAATATTATAATAATAATAATAATTTATTTTTAAGGTCATGGCCAAGCCAGCACACTAAATTGGTGTATGAGACCCCTTTGTTTGTGGGACAAGGGACCCCCCTCTGCCTAGCGATTTCATTGGTATAGTCTACAAAGGTTTACATACCCTACCCCCTCTGGATTTGAACCTGTAACCTCTTAAGAGGAAACACATATTCTTAACCATTAAACCCTAATTATGTAGATATATAACCATATAAAAAGTTTTCCTTTCTATTATCACCGAAAGTTCCCTTATTCATGCAATTTCTCTTTTCTGTTTCTGTGCTCTGAATCTTCAATGAATTCAGAATCACATATTATAGATTGAAAATAAACCATTTGTATCGCTTAATACCTTTAGTGCAGTGATAATGGTTAAAATAGAAATAAAAATTAAGAAAATGTGCGGACGATTTTGTATTCAAACGATAATAATCAATAACGACAAACGGCTTATCTTGTTAAATTCATATGTATCATATATCGAAAACAGTATGGAATTCTATGTTTGGACTTTAAAAAGCTCAAGAATAGATGGGAAATGTAAACAAAAATAGTTGGTTTTTGAAAATGTTAGTTTTCACGGTTAGATATAATGTTGTGAATATTTTTGAAAAAGTATTGTGTATTTAGTTTTAAAACTTTTAAAGTTTGAGTGGACATTCTGCTCATTACAAATAATTAAAAGTTTATAAGTAGGGAGAAGAGTTTCCTGATGATGGATAGAGTGTCTACTCGAAACATTGGAAGTTTTAAAATCAAATACACAGTGTTTTTCTAAAAATATTCTCAACATTGTGTCTAACTATGAAAACTTACATTTTCAAAAACTCAATATTTTCGCTGCATTTCATCCCTTCTCCAGCTTTTTCGAGTCCAAACATGGAATTCAGGACTGTTTTGGATATATATGAATTTAACAAGATAAGCCGTTTGTCGTTTTTGAGTATTATTGTTTGACTAAAAAATCGTCCGCACATTTTGTTAATTTTTATTTCTATTTCTATTTGAACCATTATCATTGCATTAAAAAGGTATTAGACAATACAAACGGTTTATTTTCAATCTATAATATGTGATTCCTTTGAAGATTCAGGGCACAGAAACAGGAAAGAGAAATTGCACTTTCAAGACGCAATTGAAGGGTTGTTGCCCTTCGTCTTGAATGATAGATTTGATTCGTTGATACAACCGGGGGGACAAGTCCTCGAAAACCACATCACCATAGTTATAAAGTCCGCCACGAGTCCAAGGACTTTGACTGGATTCCAAGTCGTAGCGTTACCATACTTCTCTCGAGGTTGCAAAGCTTGTTCTTGAGTAAGGTCTGCGCACATCAAACAACTATATGAAGGGAACCCTACAACTCATCAATTTTAACTTAAGTTAGAAGGTGCCATCTTCACGGATGGAAATTCTTCTAAATATCTCATTGCAGCAAATATTTCCACTCTTATATACTTATGGTCATTCAATTATTAACAAGCGAAACAAGCCCAACTACTTTTCAAACCTAGATTAAGAGGTCTCAAAATGGGTGGATGATAGATACGTTCACTCTCACACTCCTTTGAGATTACTTCAGTTTAATCCATACAATGACATTGAATTCAATAAATCAATTTATTTTTATGAATGAGAGGCATACCCAAACCAAACCCACTCATAAATAAGTTAACCTTCCATAGAAGAATAGTCCAGGTGGCATTGCTATTCACTAGCAATAAATTGCCTAGTCTTTCAGTGAAAGTTGCCTAATGGTTAATGTACATTCAACTTCACTGTGAGCTCGCTACCCACTCCATATCTGGATCTTGAATGGTTGTACCACACAGACCTTGGCAGGTATATTTGGTGAAAACGAGTGTTGATGTACATGAGCGTTACAACACTTGTTGATAGGAGTTTTATTGCCCAGAATACCGAGAGAGGCATGTGGCTACGAGAGAAATCACCATTGATTTCATAGAACACCTAAGGTAATATAGCAAATGAGGAAATATAGAAAAGGTAGTAACTGACCAAGATGACGAATCATGGAGTGTCCAGACAACAAACAAAATTCTTTGGAGCACCTCAAAAGTAGGTTTAGGGCATAGGAATGTTGGGGTATTACACCATGCGTTAGAAACGCTCATAGAATTACGGTTAGGTATTTTTTTTCATGGTAACCAACAAGTGAACATACATGAGGTCTCTTCTGTCACTAGGGTTCACACAAAGAGCTCGGACAACAATCCCAAGTCGTGGGAAGCGTGGGATTGTATGGTAAGGTTGTATGTAACGCTAGGTAGTGAAAGGACAAGTGTTGGGACACCCAGAAGTAAGGAGTGGTTGTTAGAATGCCAAAATGGGACACGCACAGATTCTTATAGTCACACACGATAACCATATGGTAGACAGTGGCAAAACTTAAACATCCAGTTATTGAGGAATCGGCCGACAAAGAAGGGTTTTCAGGCCAAGAAATAGAAAATTGACTCCAGAATTAATTGGAGCGCGCAACAAAAAAAATGGAAATCGTGGGAAACAATAAATAAAAAATAAATAGGTGCACCTAGCCTATCCTTGAGTTTGGATTCCCATGAATGGCTTGGAAACCAAGGAAAATGCATGTGGGGACTTTCCTTCAGTTAGGGTTCCCTCTTCACATTTTAGCAGCAAATAACGATGTGTATGCAACAAAGAATTGCCCACCAATAGCTTAGACACTTCTAGAGAAATAAAAGGTGCAACCAACCACTCATCACCTACAATGATGACAAACATATGCACAAAAGCAATTAATAGATTATTGGTGATTTTAATAAACTACTTGCTAATTTGAAATGGTCATTTCCTCAACACACATACATGAAAAAAAAAAAAAACAAGTTGAATGGTGCATATTCTTCTTTCTACAAGTTTGTCATCTTTTACAATGATCTCATCATCCTTGGCTAAAAATGATCTATATTTTATGAGCAGTCTAACGAAATGAATACAGATTGTTAAAATATGTTTAACACAGAATAACAGACATACAGTAAAACTGGTTTTCTATTCAATAACGAAATAAGTAAAAAGTGTAAAATGCAGTGGAAAACAAGCTTGTTGCAATGGTGGCGGCTTATCTTTGAAGAAAGATGTGACACTTGCACTCATTCACAAGTAGATGATTACAATGAGACTTTGAAGGCCTTTTTACAATAAAAAAGAATGTCAAAAACCCTATACAACCAAAAACCTAACCCTAGGATATGAAGTATCAAAAGTCATGTGGGCCCTGTTTGGGTAAGTCAGTACAACAACTTCCTGGGGTCGTAACTTTTGCATACGATTTTCGTTTTAGGTGCACGATAGCCCATTGGAAAGGTATCATCGAGGAGATTCATTTTGGGGGCTCAGTCATGCCTTCGGTTATCATTGAGAAGATCGATCCCGAAAAATATTCATTTAGGCCCTCAAAATGGCCCCAGAAGTTAAACCTACTAAAAATAGTAAATTGTCAAAATTGCCAGAAAGTTGTTTTGAGCGAGTTGGAAAAGGTGGGTGGCCACCGATATCTACCTAGATAAATCCTCCCTCCTTAGGAATAAATGGTATCCATTTCATTGAGTTACCCCATCAGATGATAAAATTTCTGTTGAATTTGGCCCTAGGTGAGCGACTTGCCTTGGTGCAGGAGCTACCCTGCTTTGACGACTTGATAAAGTTGGATCCTTTGTTGTTGAGTTCCCTTGATATGTGTGTCCACAATCTTATCACTGGATTCCCATTGCATGCAATTCGGGTTGAGCTATGCTGGTGTCAACTTCTCTACTATCTCTGAGGTCTCCAATAATGGTGGGAACAATTGGCGAAGGAGAGACACATTAAAGATTGGGTGTAGGACAAGGAAAGGGGGAATGTTGAACTCAAAAGCATTGTCAACCACAGCCTTGGTGAAGGTGTAAAACCCATAACAGAGTGGGAGAAGCTTCCAATGGGGCCCTGTAAGGTGTTCTTTCTGCAAGTGCAACCAAACTTTGTCTCCCACCTAAAACTTATGTGGCACCCGATGTTGATCATGGCGCTACTTATACTTGGCATTAGACTTCTGTAGAATATCTTGAACCTATTGGCAGATGTGTTGGATCTCCTCAATGAACTGGGTGACTTTGTCAGCTTCTGGTGGAGCAGGGGACGAGTCGGTCGAGGTGGTCACCAAGGGTAGTGCAACATCCATGGGGCCCAATGATTGGAATCCCAACCCCACCTAAAAGGGGTTGTGGCCAATTGATCTATGCAGAGCTTGATTGTAGCTATGTTGGACATAGGGAATACTCTCATCCCATGTGCGGGGGTGTTTTAAATTGTACATGCACAAGATATGTATGATCATCTGATTGACGACCTCATTTTGACCATTTGTCTGGGGGTGGAAGGTAGTGGATTTGGTGAGCTTGGTATCCGACAATGACCAGAGGTTCGACCAGAATGTGTTGAGGAATTGACTGTCACGTTCTGAGATAATGTTTTGTAGGATCTCAAAATGTACCCACACTCATTTAAAGAAGAGCTTGGCAGTGGCTTCTGTTGTGATGTTCTTATTGCGGGTGGCTAGAATCGCCATCTTGGAAAAGATCTCAACAACCACAAAAACACAATCATTTCCCCTCTTGGTGGACGAGAGGCTCAACATGTAGTCCATTGAAATGGATTCCCACGACCTTTCAGGAGTAGTGAGAGGGGTGTACATGCCATCTTTCTTAGTGGTCAGTTTGACAATAATGTAGGAGGTGTAGGACCTGATATACTTACCTACATCCTGTCGAAGTTTCGGCCAGTAGAAATGTTTCTGCAGCAACGCCATTGTATTTTCGATGCCAAAGTGTCCTACCACCTGACTGTAGTGAGCTTCCCAAATCATCGTCTCACGCTCGCTTTATGGAACACAAATATGGACCAGACAACAAAAAAACCCATCTTAAAGATGGAAATTAGCGACCATTGATGTCGTGCCCAACATTTGGTATGTGGTGGAGAAGTCAGGGTTTGTCTTGGAGATGTGGGGTCATCCGGAGGTCTTGTGGCCGTAAGATTCTAGCACCGTGGTGAGTGTTGTGACTGGAGATTGGTTGAGACAATCAACAACTCAGTTGGTACTTCCTGTTTTATACTTGATGTTGAGGTGGAACTGTTGTAAGTATGGGGATCACTTCTGATGGTAGAAATTCTACAATTTTCCTTGGGTCTGCATCAATTGTAGTGGCTTGTGATTAGTGTGGATGATTGTCTCCTTCCCAAGAATGTAATGTATCCACTAACGACAGGATTACACAATGGATTACATTTCTTTGTCATAAGTAGGATAAATATGAACCACATATGATAGTGTCTCACTATGATATGTCACGGGGTGGCTGTGTTGAGTGAGAATGACGCCCACAACATAGTTTGAAGCATTTGTCTCGATCTCAAAGGGATGTTGCAGGTCCAGTAATGAAAGTAATGGGGATGAACACAAATGATTCTTCAAGTTATCTAAGGCTTATTGTTGGGACACACCCCACATAAATTTTTCCTTACCGCCACCCCTGGTTACTTGGCTGAGGGCCCATGCAATATGAGAGAATCACAGCATGAACCTGTGAGAGAAATTGGCGAGGCCCAAGAATTTTTGAAGTTAAGTGAGTGTGGTTGGAGATGGCCAGTCACGGATGACCTAGATCTTGGTTGGATCCACATGCACACCATGTTGATCAACGATGTAGCCTAAGTAATGGGCCTTGTCCATGCCCAAGGAGCATTTTTCCAAGTTTGCATATAGTTTGTGTTTCCACAGGGTGTGTGCAGAACCTATTGAATATGCTACAAGTGTTCCAGTAAAGTCTTCCTATAAATGAGGATGTCATCCAAATACATCACTACAAAAGTATTGGTGAAAGGTCATAGGGTATCCTCCATCATCCTCATAAAATTTGTTGGAGCATTTTTCAAACTAAAGGGCATGACCAACCATTCAAAAAGACCTTCTTTTGACTTGAAGGTGGTCTTCCATACATCTGTCTATTCTATTAGGACCTGGTGGTAGCTAGACTTTAGATCAATCTTATTGAAGTATTTGGCCCCCATGAGTTGATCAATGAGGTCGTTGATTCGGGGAAGTGGGTACCGGTTTCGGACTGTGATTTTATTCAAGGCCCTGTAATCAATGCACAGTTGCTAGGTCCCATTTTTCTTCTGCACCAACATAATTGGGCTCCCACAAGGCGATGAGTTGGGACATATGTGCCCCGTGTAGAGAAATTCTTGGATCTACCTCTCGATCTCCTCATTTTCTAACAGAGAGCGACGATAGACTGACCCATTGGGTAGTGGTGCACTTGAGGTCAGATCGATGGGATTCTTGACATGGAAATGCATAGGTACCTCGATAGGAGAGGATAAGATATATGAGTATTCTTCCACAACTTTATCCACTTTCTTCTATTGTGAGGAGAGATTGGTCACAGAGGCCCTGGATGTGGTTGCGATCTTTCTATCACGTTGAGAGAGAATCAAGAAGAAGACATATTTCCTGGTCTAAGAGATGACATTCCTACATTTCTTGGCAGAGATCAAGGAAATAACACTAAGAGGTGTTGCCTTGGATATCCTGTACAATTTCTTGTTCAAAGTAATAATAACACTACAAGGCCTAGACTCATATACAACATGGCATTTCCATAAATAAGGTTGGCCCAAAGAACATTACAAACTTCGAGAGGAGAAACATCACACACTACCTCGTCTTTGAAGGGCTTGATACCATATGACAGTCAACACTGTTGGCTGGCATGGATATCCCTTCCTTGGCAGAGCCATCCAATGGTGTAGGGTTGTGGGTGTGGCATTGTAGACAGGACCAACCGCTTGATGACCTCTGCTGAGATGAGGTTCTTCTGGCTACTGTTATTAATGATGAAGTGCAACGGGGTGCCTTTTACCGACATTTGTGAATGGAAGAGGTGTTCACCTTCTTTTGGCTCATCTGGTTCACCAGGATGGAGCTTGGTGGTAGAAAAACTAACACTGGGTTCCGCATTAATGATTCATCTTCCCCTTTCTGGTTCTGAATCAGAGTCATAAACCGCATCTGATTCAGATGCTTTCACTTCGACCACTAGTGACTGCTTTGAACAACAGTCAACAATGTTATGCCAAGGTCTCTTATGGAAGTCACATCACTTCCCGGTATCTTTCTTTGTCTTTCCGGTGTCCTTATTTGCTTGCAGCTTGGACTGGTTGTCATGATATTGTCCATCTTTTCTTTTTCCTTTTTTCTATGGGTTGGGGTGGCGCCCTTCCTAGCTTTTACTGTGAGGAGTTCCTAGGCCCAAATTGTCGTGTTTTTTGTTTGAGCTTCTGATCGATTTTGATGAAATATCGGTAGGCCACGCCCAAGGACAAGATGTCCAAAAATTCCATTTTGGTATGGATGTATCTATGCAGAGAACCACGATACTTGAGCACCAGATGTCTCTCTAAATATTTGATACCCATCTTGGTCGCAATGTATGGAAGATATTTGTGAACTTTGGCACTACTTGGTCTCTTTCTTGCCACAGTGTGGTCCATTTGGTATACAAGTCATCATAACTTTTGACAGGGTAGTATTGTTCCTTAATAGCATCCCTAAAGGATCCTCAGGTGGTCATGACCATAAATAATGAGGGTTCTTATGTTTCCTTTTTCTCACAAAAAATTTCCCACCAATATTTGACATGGGGAATGACTTTGAGGAGTGAAAAAGTAATATTTTCTCTATTCGAAAAGTTATCGACAAAAAAATACCCTTCTAGTAGATTCAACCACTTGTCTACAACTTCTGCGTCTATATGACCTTCAAATATAGGAATATCGAAGTTTATTTGTATCTTGAAGGGGGTGACACCTCCGCTTGAGGAATATGCGTCACCTATTGGTAGCCACCGAAGGATTTGCGCAAAACTATCCATCATCAATTTCCTTTGTTGCGTGAGGCCTTCCTCAAGCAACATTTTGAAAGGATCTTGTGTCCCTTGATCTTTATTTTCTCCTACCATGAGAGGTCGTTTGGGCGTGCGAGAGATCTTTTCCTCAAGAGATACAAGCTTGAGATCCAATTCTTTGTAACCTAACCTCGTTGGAGACATGCATTAAGATGACAAGGAGCAGACCGCTTTGACACCACTGATCTTGATTTTATGAGCAGGACAAAATGAATACATATTATTTAAATATGCTTAACACATAATAATAGAGATACAATAAAACTAGTTTTCTATTCAATAACAAAATAAGTTGAAACTCTAAAATGCAGTGGAAAATAAGCTTGCTAGAATGGTGGTGGCTTATCTTTGAGAAGAGATGTGATGGTTGCACTCATTCGCAAGAAGATGATTACAATGAGGCTCTGAAGGCCCTTTTACAATAAACAGGAATGTAAAAAACCCTAGACATCCAAAAACCTAACCGTAGGATATGAAGTGCCAAAATTCATGTGGGCCCCGTTTGAGTAAGTCAGTACACCAGCTTCCCAAGGTTGTAACTTTTGCATACGATCTCTGTTTTAGGTGCACGATAGTCCGTTGGAAAGTTATCATTGAGGAGATTGATTTTGAGGGATAAATCATAGCTTTGGATATGATTGATAAGATCTATATAGAAAAATATTCATTTAGGCCCTCAAAATGGAACTGGAAGTTAAAACTGCTAAAAATAGTAAATTGCCAAAATTGCAAGAAAATTGTTTTGAGTGAGTTGGAAAAGGTGGGTGGCCACCGATATCCACCTGGATAAAAAAATCCCTTTGATTATGAGTGAGCGCAAATAAATAAGGAGATCTAGGGGTTAAGGGAAGGCCAACAACCATGACTCTTCACATCACTTTCCTTTTCCTTCTCTCCCATATGTTTCCTTGTCCCTTTAATTATTTTCTTCAACCTTTCAGTTGCATGATCATTTGTATTATTCCAGATTAAGCAACTTTCATAATGTTGATTAATTGTCAAATTTTTTTAAGGTACCGAGTCTTAACCATTCTTCAATCCAAATTTATTTCACATCAACGGGCCATGAATGGGAATCAACACCACCACATAGTTCTTGCATAATAAATATTTGGTCTATAAGTAATATATTATGGCTATTTCAGCATTTAGCACACTGTGGATGATTCTTGATGGCCAAAATTAAAGGTCCTAGACCATGTAAATTGTCTACATGAAATATGGGCCATGCATGTAGCGTAAAACCATGACAAAAGCCCTACATAAGGAGTATCTTATAATGTGGCCATTTATATCTTAGAACACCATGGATGTTACCAAACCATATTATAGGGCTAACAAACAAGCTCTTGGGTCATAACATTTGTCTACGGAGTTGATGGGTCATGCATCAGGCTTAAGGTCAACACAATCCATACATAAGAAATCTTACGCTTGCATTTGATATATCATGGTCATTTTGACATTTAACACATCATGTGTGGGTATCGAGGCATATGATAGAGTACAAGGCCAAATTCTAGGCACTTAATCCATAACATTTTTATATGAGGTTGATGGGCCATGCATGGGGTCCAATGCCACCACATAAGTTGTACATAATAAATATTCATAATTATATGAAGATATCATGATTATTTAAAGTTTTAGTGCACCATGTATGGATCTTTAGGAATAATTTGGATGTTCTATTCCATGAATCGAATCTCTTACACCGATAATGCAAATGGCTGAAGACCATAACAACATAGGCATTGCTTAAGGAAACCATGTCTTATGAGAAATATACCATCCCATTTTAATGTTTATTACATTATGGAAGGTTATTGATTCCCAATCTATTATCATGGTCAAAAGGAATACTCTTAGAACACACTATTTTTTTCTAGAGTTGATGGGCCATGTGTAGGACCTCAGGTTGTCCCATGGCCATACATAGGGAAATTTTTCTCTCAGATAGGATATGGTGGAAATTTCATGATTTGAAATACCATATATGTTTATCAGTAGTACATAATGGTTTTATTTCAAAGGTTAGGGTCAAAGGGCTTAGAATTACATCTAGGGATCATGGGTCATGAGTGATGTACTAGAAAACTAGAAAATAAATGCATAAATAATATTTATTCTATGAGTGAGATATGGGTGGAAATTATAACATATGCATGCTAGGCATGGTCCTTGAGGATTCTTCCATGGTGCAAGATCAAACTCCAGGGTCCTAGACCATGGAATTTTCCTTTGATGATCATTGACCATTTGCAGGGCACTAATACATCACACATGCCATTAATAAGTTATATATATCCTATGACTGGATACGGTCTCCATTTAGAGGTTTTGTGCACAAATAACGATTCATTGGGACAATCCCATGGTCTAATGCCAAACCCAAAGTGTTATCCCATAACATTTTTCTTTTGGTCTGATGGGCCAAGCATGAGATTTGATGCACCAGACATACACATGTCTTGCATAGGAAATATTTTGATATGCTATAGCCATTTCAATGTTTAGTGCACCATGCATGGTTCACATGGACGAATATATGGTATAGGGTAAAATTTAGGTGTCTCGGGTCAAGTGAGATAAGTCATGTTAATCATATCTAGGGATCATAGGCCATGTTTGATTCTCTATACCACCAAACAACCAATGTATAGATGATCTTTAGCCCATGACTGAAATATGGTCACCATTTCAAGTATTGTCACAAGAGGATTTTATTGGAGCAAACAATATTGTCCAAGGATAAAATTTAAGGTCTTAAGCCATAACATTGTCCTTTTAGGATGACTAGTCATACACATGACCCTAATCTATAACACATACACATTGAATAGGGAATATGTATCCTTAGAGAAAGATATTGTCAGCATTAGTAGTTTGATGCACTATGGATGTTTCACATGGCCTCAACTATGGTACCATATCAACACTATGTTCACCAATTTGAGGATTGGCAGTACAATAAGCATGGTTCTTGGGTCCATACTATGTTTCTTAGATTGAATGAGAGGTTGCTCCTTCCTCTACTTGACCTGTACCCACCTGTGTTTTCTCTATGGGAATATGTCCTTTATCATGTGTTTAAACATGGATTCATATTTTTGGGCCATTACATTCAACATGGATAAAATTTGTTACTCTTATTGTCCTCATTCTTCAAAAACTTGTTGATTCAATACAACTCAACCAATTTCATGTATTTTGTGTTTCTTTTTTAGAGCTTTAGATAAGCATGTTCTTGCAACTCGATTTGTAAATTCACTATTTCTTTTTATGAAGGGGTATGCCTTCCTTAGCCTTTGAACACCTTTTCAATTTGTTTGAACTCATCTTTTACAAGCTTAGCAAAGTGCCTATGCGTTGGGCGTAGTCATGGCATTAATGTAGGCCTTTTTCATTTTTTTTGGCTCCATCCTTTTCCTATTTCTACATGTTTTTTTTTTTCTTCCATGCTTAACTATTTTCTGCCTCATTTTCTTACTTAGTCTCTATCTTCCGAGCTCAGAAAAACTTGCTATAATTTGAGATAAAAATGCAAGCCACCTCAAATCTCAGAAGGAGAAATGGCCAAGAAAGGAACAAAAAGGAGAGCACAATAAAATCGCTTTAGAAGAAGAAACCACAGCTAGAAAAGGAAGAGCACCAGAAACTTTAGATGTCGAACAAGGTGATCCTAACTAGACTAGGATAGGATAAAGAGTGGCATAAAAGGGCTACTTAAACCAAGACTCATCACCTTGCGACCAAGAGAAACCACCGGAGAGTAAAGAGAATCCAACTCTGCGCATCTGTCGAACTTATATACACAATATATTATGTACGCCACTCATCTATGGTAAATGTCATGGTTGGAAATTTAATTCTATAAAAGGTAAAATGAATCAACGTTAGTAAAGGTTAATGTATACAAATAGAAAAACTTGTGAACTAAAAGTTGTGAGTTAAAAAAACGTTAGCTACTGTATTTTAATTTTTTTTAAAGATTTATTTTAATTTTTTAGTTAGTTATTTATGAAATTGTTTTTGTTAAATTTGTTAGAATGGTTAAAAACATGACATATTTTATTTTTTATATATATTTTGTTTTTTGGAATTTAGATATAATTAAATTTTTGTTTAAGTGGATATTAATCATTATCCTCTAACATTTATTTTAACAAATTTATAAATATGACATTAAAATAATAATAATTTATTTTTAAGATCACGGCCAAGCACACTAAATTGATGTATGAGACCCTTTGTTTGTGAGATAAGTGGGATAAGGGACCTCCCTCCCCCTTAATAAATAAAATTAATAAATATGACACTAAAATAAATATGAGATAATATTTTAATATAAATTAAAATAAATGTAAATTAAAATATAATGTTAAACAAGAATATGTTGATAATATTGAATATAAAGAAAATTTTGTACATGTTTAATAAATATTAATTGGATATTAGATGTAGAAGAAGTATGCTTCTCCGAATTGAAGAAAAACTGTATTGCTGTTATCAATCCAAAATAATCATACTTTATCCAATGGTTCAAACAGCAATCAAGAATTCAAAGATGTGATGCAGGATTTTCTGATCAGAAAAAAATATTTTCTATTGTTAATATGATCACAATAGCTCCTACCAGATATCCAAAACGCAAAGCCAGCAATTCCATGATTGGAGTCTAAAACCCTAAAAATACATGGAAAAATCAAGCCCGCTCAACTCAAAAATACAATTTATAATTTTACTCAGATTTCCTTCCGGTAAGCTCTTTACGAATCGACCGCGAGAGTTCAACCATGTCTTGAATTTGGTACAAAAGTTGCTCACTGTCAGCCATAGACTCTGCCAGCTTCCTCTCTGCTAACAATCTTTTATGGGTGAGACGATCCAGACGCCATTGAAGAGCTGCATAGAGCTGCATTGATCCCAATCTTTCGATATTTTCGTGTCGAATGAGAGTTTGAATTCGTCGATACAGCGCGGGGGACCAGTCATCTACAATTACATCTCCATAAGAAAGCCAAACATCCTGAACCCAAGGATCCCGTCGGAGATCAAAGTCATCCCAGCACCAGAGGCTCATAATGCCCACGAACTGCCTAGCCATATCTAGAAAACCCACGAAGCGCCTGTCTTGTACCAGCCGTTGCTCTATTCCGCGAAGGCATTCTTTTATAATGTATTCCTCCATCAGGAAATGTAGGAACTTCTTCACCAGGTCCATCCGTCTCGCCAATTTCCTTTTGAAGCAGCGGACTAATTAATACAGCAGGAGGATATCTGCTTCATTTACTGGCAGCTCCTTTTATATCTCTACAAGAGGGTATCAATGGAGTCTCTTGACCTTCTGGATGCTCGCACTGCATTCAAGTTTTTACAAACTAAAGAAACTCTTGACGTTCTGCATGCTCGCGCTCCATTCAAGATTTTACAATACTGCAACTGCCGTAATATCGTAATATCATTAACGTAAAAAAAAACCTAAACATAATAAATTATGAAAAAAGAAACGTAATTAAATAGGTCGAAATTAATATATAATAATATTAATAATTTATTTGTAAGGTAATTGTTAGATTAGACATTAAATTGGTGTATTAGATTTTTTCCTTCCAAAAATGTGATTGGTGGAATTTGATTGGTAAAATTTATGGAGTTATATATACCCTATCCATTTCTAGATAAACTTGTGATTTCTTAAGAGAAAACACTTGCTCTTAACCATCAAACCCATTCAAATGATATCTTATTTTTAAGACATAATGCCTTATTCTTAACATTTAATTAATTAGGTATGCTTGTATTTTTATGTGTTATATGTTACAAGTAAATATTTTCCATTTTTTATATAAAAAAAATTATTAATAATTAAAAATAAAATGGTTCTGTTTTAATTTTGATTCAAATTTATTTTAATATTAGATTTATTAAATATTAATAATGATTGAATTTTTTTTATGCAGAAATTCTTTTTTTAATGTAAAAAATTAATAAAAGATTTGCATTTAGAAAGATTTACTTGTTTAATGTTTCTTAATTTTAAATTTTAAAGTTAAAATAAATTTGGATTATTTTTAATAATTGGTTGCGGCATCAAAACTATATCCTCAATTAAAAAAACTTTCCCAAAACTATATCCTCAATTAAAAAAACTTTTCCAAATCAGAAACCAATATAATTCATCCCCCAAAAAACACATGAATTTAACATCAAATTGCTATTGAAATTTTTTTCTTATAAAACTCCTCTCATCAATAATGATCCATATTTGGCATGTCTTATTTATAATTTTAAGATCAAAACTATATCCTCAATTAAAAACAACTTTCCCAAATCACCGACTAATATAATTTATTACCCTAAAAAACAAACACATGAATTTAACATCAAATTGTGCTATTAATTTTTTTTCTTATAAAACTCCTCTCATCAATAGTGATCAATGTTGAAAAAATCGTTTCGGGAAAAAAATTGTTGGGATCCAGAAAACAATGTTTCATAAAAATCAGCAAAACATTGGCAAAACATCGGCAATATATCGACAAACTTAAAAAAATACAAAAATATTCATTTTTTTAAAGTTTTTGAAACATTTAAAGCAATAATAGCATCAAATAGATAGATTGCCACATGCATATGGAAAGAAAATTGATATATAAGATATATAAGATGTCTAGTTATACATCACACATAAAAAATGAATCATGTCCTGATTCCCGAGTCATCAAAAAATATAATAAATCATAAATGTATCTCATGATCGTCATCATGACTCATGAGTATGACTCATGAGTCATCTACAATGAAATCAAGTAAATAAACTATGGATTCCCTCTACTCTTTTTACGGGCAAAGGTAATCGTTGTAGAAACTGCTTTTCCTCTAGCAGTAAGAGTAGGTTCCCTTGAGGCATGTGCACCTCGTACTGGAGTCAAACATCCTCTAGAAGAAGTAGAAGACCCTCGAGAAAAATGTCCCCTAGAAGAAGGTACTGGTAGAGGAGGTCGACTGCTAGTGCTACCACTGGGCCTATCTCCCTCTGACTATGACTCTCGCTCTGCTGGTGGCACACTTGCAGACTCGGCGTGAAACTGAATATCCTCTGAAACATCCTRATCCAAGTCCTCAGAGATACCATGATCATCACCACTGTCCTCTAGCCAATCAAGGGCRGTCTCAGTAACAGGTTCCTCAACCTCCACCCTCCATGCAGTAGTGGTGTCAATCTCATCCAATGAAATGGCCTTCGCATCAATTTTTATCTCAAGCTGCTTCACCCACAACCTGAGATTGTAGTGGACGTAGACCAAATCATTAAGGCGAGAGGTATCCAACCTGTAAGGGGATCATAAATTAATTTATTAGAATGTAAAGGAGCATAAAATTGAAATGACAAGTTAATAATTTATAATTTTAAAATGAATTTGAAATTTCATTCGAAATTTTCTAACTTGTTGCACTTTTTGGTGTGTATTTTTTCAAATACACTCCAGTTGCGCTCACAACCAGAAGAGCTACATGCCTGGCTAAGCACCTGACTTGCCATCTTCTGTAGAATAGGTGTGGTTGCACCATAGTTCTCCCACCAAGTATCTACAACAAATTAGAGAAAGTTGAAACATAAGAGAAGACAAATTGAAATTTGAAAAATGAATTTTGAAACTTAAAAGTTAAAAGTTAAAATAAGGTGAAACTTACTTGGCATTATGTTCTTCCTATCATTTATGGCCATATCAAACTCAAATAAGCCAATGGACCTCTTATAAAGTTCCAACTGTTGGGAAAGCTCTAATCGGTCAGCTGCACTTGGAACCATCCTCTGGACACACTCAAAGAAGGCAGACATAACCTTTGAATCAAACCTAAAGCCATAGCTGTAAGAGAATGCAAGGTTGAGGTATAACCCTGCAGCATGAATGGGATGATGGAGTGTGTGGTTCCATCGGTCATCAATCACCATCCATATCATTTCTTTTCTCTCATGCCCTTGATCCCCCTTGTCCACATAATAAGCACGAATGGACTTTTTGGCCCTATCCATGGCCTCATATAGGTAGCCCATAATGGGCTTGTCCACATCGACTAAGCTAAGAACCTTTACCAAAGGTTCACTGATGGTGCACACCTCATTCACCGCATCCCAAAATCTCTCTTGGTATGCAACTAGCCTCATAATGGCTTGCCCCTCTGGTTTACTGCTAAATGATAAAGCACGCCACTCAGGGGAAAGGAACATTGTCTGCAATTCCCACCTAGAATTCAAAAGAGACCAAAGAGAAATAAAACTAGTGACAAAGCATGTGATGGAAGGACGCGCCAACTCTTTGTCACCTGTGAATTGTCTCATCATGCTAAGTACAAAAGAATGATTGTATATGAATTTTGTGATGCTCCTCGTTGAATCAATGGTCTCCTTGATCCAATCAAGCTTTCCCATATCCTCTAACATCAAGTCAAGGCAATAAGCAGCACAAGGAGTCCAAAATAGTGTAGGATACCTAGACATAAGCATCCTACTAGAAGCCACATAATTTGCATCATTGTCCGTTATGACTTGGACAACATGTTGCGGACCTACCTCTTGGATGAACCCATCCAACAAATCACAAAGTAATGTCGCATGCTTGACATGTGCAGATGCATCCACAGATTTCAAAAACATTGTCCCCCTAGGAAAATGAATCAAGAAATTGAGAAGGGTCCTACCCTTCCCATCGGTCCAACCATCTGACATCACTGTGCATCCTGTGAACTGCCATGAACCTCGAAGCTCCTGCAACCTCTGAGTGCAATCGGTCTTTTCATTTTGAAGGATGGGCCCTTTCAACTCGTCATAAGTGGGGGGATTATACCCGAGACCAACAATACTAGCAGCCTCAAACATGGACACATAAAATGGGTTCTTGGAAAAATTGAATGGAATATCACTCCATAGAAGGCATCTACCTACAAGTTTGTCCGCTTCTTCTTTCTCTTTTTTTTTCATCATGGACTTGATAGATGGTTGTGAGCTAGGTGTGGTTCTTGGCATAAAATATGATGATGTTGTTGTAGGATTTACAGATTGTGAGGAGTGGATCTCACTAGACTCCACTCCCATTGCTCCATGAGTGTGTGTTCTTCCCCTTGGCTTGGATCTTGAAGCCATTTCTTTTTTCTTGGATTCTGTGTATTGTTTGCTTGTTGAATACTCTTCAAGTGCTTTTGTGGCCTTCGCAACAAGTTTGTAGCTTGCCTCGGTACAAATCCCCACCTCATTCCTTGGAATTTTAGCAAGGTGGTATTCCTGCCGATATACCCCAGCGAACATTGTTTTCCCACATATATTGCTTTTGAGATGTTCCTGATTCCCTGGAGGATCAGGCTCACCATACTCCTAGAATGGATCTAATGGCTTTGGCATCTTTAATATGGAAAAATATGAACCTAGGGCAAAAAAAAATCATTTTTTAGCATGTGTTATTGATGAAAAAATGAAAATTTAAAAATCAGAGATAAATCAATTATGTATCTAGCATTCAAACTTGGTTTTGAACCCGAAATAGACACAAAAAAATTTAAACTAATTTACATTGACCTAGGGCAAGAAAATCCCAAAAACGTTTTTCGGCATACATGGAAAGAAAGAAAATCACATAAGAATGAAAAAAAATGGTTTTTGATCCATCAAAAATCTATTTGGAAGATGTAAAACTCATTGCCACTGAAAACCTATGAAAATCTATGGTGAAAAAATGAGAAATAATGGGCAATTTTTTTTACT
>ML800975.1:187845-210849 GCA_009831015.1 Picea engelmannii | reverse complement strand
GGGGGGGGGGTAGAGAATGTTTGATGTTAACAAGAATGCATGTGCATTCATGTTAATAATAACATGTGTGCTTTAGGAACATGTGAAATTTCCTAAAGCATGCACGCGTGATTTTTATTTCAATTTGATTTAGGAATGCACACATGTTCTTGTACATGTGTTTCTTAGGAACGTGTTCACTTTAGCATGCAACAACTTCGTGCACTCACCCCACTAGATAAAGGATTATATTAATTTTATGTTGAAATTGATTTACAAATAAAGGTTAATAATACAAATCAACAAATAAAGCTTGTGAGTGATTTCTAAAAGTCTAAACTTGTGTAACCCATGATATCTCCGTTATAATAGCTATTAGAATTCACCAAATCCCTAAGTTTTCCTAAATTCACTAGTATGGCTTACAATTTCATGTATTACTGAAAAATTTCCACACATATCTCAAAGTTATTGTTAATTTTATATTTATGTACACATTATAATTGCAATTTAACTAATGATTTGACAATCAATACATAATTATACAATGTGACATTAAAATTATGTCTAGTTCCTTATCCCAATTCTACATTTTAGTTTTATTCTTAACATACCTTAAAGTCCTTAATATATTATATATCAAAGTTATATGAGTGTAGGTTGCCTCATTGGTTGTGTTTTTTATATAACTGTTGTTATATGAGTGTAGGTTTTCGGGAGGGACACATACACTAAATTTTATGATGAACCTAAACCAATTAATCTATATGATATATAAGGAAGGGCCTTTTTCTTCAATTATTGGCGGCCCTATAGCTTACTAATACAAAATTTGCATGCTAGAATTCTCCTTTGAAGGGCATGTATTGACCTATCCTTATGTGGCATAGTGGGCTCTTTATTTTTTTTATCCATAATTGGATTCATATAAAAAAAAATCTTTAAATAAATAATACTCATAATGATGTTCATACGTAGATAAATTCAAGTACACTCAATTACATCTTAAGAATCAAATTTAATTAATTGATCTGGTCAAGTAAATCCATATTACTAAAATATAGACTATACCCAACAATCTCATATAAATTCATAAACAATAACACACAAGGCATGCATCATATGATTCTTTCATTATGTAAATACACTTTCATAAAAATATGTAAATCCATACATAATAATATACAACCTACAATCCTTCTCTCATTATACTATATATAATTTTTTTTAATGTAAATCCACACATTAAGAACATGTATATTAATAGCATGCATCAAGGTTTGAGTTAAATATTTCATTATCTACCATTTATTAAAAACTTATTAACAAGTATCGTAAGGAAGCTTAGTCCCTCACTAAAAATGAATTTACTTGGAAAAATTAAAATTTAATTTGTTGAGTTAATTAAAAGTAAATTAAAAGTTAATTTACTGAGATTAAAAGTTAATTATAATTACATAACAAGATTATGCTCGACTTAAATGTATCATGGAAAATTACAAAATGTGTTCAGATATATTAATTTAATACCATTTAAACTAAATAGTTCAAGTTCATTTTTACTAATTAAATACATTTAAAAAATGAATATTTATTAATATTAATATATCATGAACAAGTGCAAAATATGTTGTATTAATTTAATACCATTTAAACTAAATAGTTCAAATTAGTTTGTGGCAATGCTTTTTTATTCTTTTTAGGGATAAACAAATATATATATATATATATATATATCTATATATATATATATATATATATATATATATATATATATATTCCCTCTACTTTTTTTTTGGTTGTTTTGCTTAGTCGTTTTTCTGAAAATGTCTAGGTGTTCAAGATTGGGTTTATATTATAAATTTTCAAGAAGCCTTAAAAGGTAATTTAGTTACAAAAATAAAATAGGTTATTTTATATTATTAAGGGTTGATCATCTTAAAATGAAATGTTGATGATACCATTAACTTTAATTATCGTAATTCTTACTTTATTTTCTTAAAATTTAATTTCTGAATCACTATCTCAAATTTCCATATAATCATTAACTTACATATTTTAATAAATTTTATTGAAATTTAAATTTTATGGTCTCAAACTTCCATATAACCATTAATTTTCATAGATATGTTAATAAAATCTAGATATTTATTTTAATTTTAAACATGTATTTTTTAAAACATAATTTTAATTATTCAAATTTAAATGAATAAATATTTTACAATACTTTATTTATTAATAATTTCATTATTATAAAATTTATCTTAATTTTATAAGAATATAAAATTTAATATAATTGTGTTTTTTTTTAATATTTTCATAATTAAAATTTAAAATTTTTAACTAATTTTTTTAAGTTTATGATAAATACACTCTAAGTAAAAATCATTTTTTTTTTTAATTTAAATTTCAAATAAAATTAACAAAATTTGAATTTCAAAATAAAAATGGTTAATTTTAAGTTTTAAAAAAACTTTACTTTACTTTTGATTATAACCTTTTATTAATGTCTAATAAATTTTCTCTTCTATATAAACTTGGTTGTATTTGTTGGGTAATATCTAATAAAATTTGAGTGGGATAAAAAAAATGTATTTATTATTATTATATTTTGCATGTTTGTATTATTAATATATTAATTGAATTTAGAAGGTGTGATAAATCAAATTATAGTGATAGGCATTTTTTATTTTAAAAATATGAGGGAGGGTGTAAGATTGGATGGTGGGATACACCCAATAATTGTCTTGGTTTAATCTTTATCCTTTAATAAATTAATTATTCAACTATTAATTAGTGAGAAGATATATTGTAGTATTATTACATTTTATATCTTTGTGTTTATTATTATTTATTTTTCCTAAAATATCTAGGTGTGGGGTTCACATTTATAGTTATGGTTCTGGGTTCACATTTATATAAAGAAATTTGAAGAAACCTTAAAAAGTAATATAATGATAAAAATCAAAAAGATTATTTAATATTATTAAGGGTTGATCATACCATTAATTTTAATTATGGTAATTCTTACTTATTTTCTTAAAATTGAACTTCTAAATTACTATCTAAAACCTTACATTTTTTAATAAACTTTAATGAAATTTAAATTTTATACTTTATGATCTCAATATTTTAATAAAATGTAGACATTTATTTTAATTTTAAACATGTATTTTAAAAAAAATAATTTTAATTATTCAAATTAAAATAAGTAAAAAATTTATAATACTTTTATTTATTAATAATTTCATTATTATAAAATTTATTTTAATTTCATAAAAATATACAATTTAATATATTTTTGTTTTGTTTTTAATATTTTCATAATTGAATTTTAAAATCTTTAACTATTTTTTTTTAAGTTTATGATCAACCTTTATTACTTTTGCGAGTGCCTTACTGTAATAGGACAAAAGCGTAGCAGTATGTTTCTAGACCCTTACCCTGTATTTGTGTCAAAGTGAAAGTATGATAGTGGTTATAGTGCCACCAGCTAAATACATTTTGAGTAAAAATCTAAATTTATTTTCAATAATTTATTTTTTTAATTTAAATTTCAAATAAAATTAACAAAATTTGAAAATAAGAAAAAATAATTTCAAGTTAAAAAAAAAATTAATATGTACTATGTATTTTTGATTATAATTTTTTATTGATGTCTAAAAAACTTTCTCATCTATATAAACTTGGTTGTATTTTTTTGAGTGATATCTAATAAACTTTGAATGGAATAAACAAATTGTATTTATTATTATTATATTTTGCATGTTTGTATTAATAATATATTAACTGAATTTAAAATGTGATAGATTAAATTATAGTGATAGGTGTTTGTTATTTTGAAAATATGAGGGAGGGTGTAAGATTGGATGATGGGATACACACAATAATTGTCTTATTTTAATCTTTATCCTTTAATAAATTAGTTATTCAACAATTAATTAGTGAGGAGAGATATTGTTGAGGGATGGTGATCCCTTTCAACTATCTAACATTATCTAAAAACATTATTTACAAATATTAAATTATTAATATTGTATAATTTAATTACATAAAAATATTAAAGGATGTTAAATCCATTTTTTTTTAAATGTATGGTCCATACAAACTTTGTTCTCTTTTATGAGGTGATATTAATAAACTTGGAATGGGATAATAACTATGCTTATTATTATTATATTTTGTATCTTTTTGTTTATTATTATTGTTTAGGTGCTCACTGGTTCACATTTATAGTCATGAGTCATGTATAGTCACGGGGACTTAAGATTGAGCTTATATTACAAATTTTGAAGAAGCTTTAAAAAGTAATTTAGTTACAAAAATAAAATAAATATTCTTAAAGGTTGATCACTTTAAAATGAAATGTTCATGATACCATTACCTTTAGTTATAAAAATAAAAAATATATTTTATATTATTAAGGGTTGATCATGTTAAAATGAAATGTTCATGATATCATTAACTTTAATTATGGTATTTCTTACTTTATTTTTTTTAAATTTAACTTCTCAATTACTATCTCAAGCTTCCATATAATCATTCACTTATATATTTTAATAAACTTTAGTTAAATTTAAGATTTATGGTCTCAAACTTCCATATAACCATTAACTTTCATAGATATTTTAATAAAATCTAGATATTTATTTTAATTTTAAACATGTATTTAAAAAAAATAAAATTAATTATTCAAATTAAAATGAATAAAAAAGTTATAATACTTTTATTTATTAAAAATTTCATTATCATAAAATTTATATAAAATTTAATATAATTGTTTTCTTTAATATTTTCTTAATTAAAAAACAAAATTTATTTTGAATATTTTTTTTTATTTCAAATATAATTAACAAAATTTGAAAATAAGAATAATTAATTTTAAGTTTAAAAAGAACTTTACTTTGTACTTTAATTCTTCCATATAACCATTAACTTTCATAGATATTTTAATAAAATCTAGATATTTATTTTAATTTTAAACATGTATTTAAAAAAAAAAAAATTAATTATTCAAATTGAAATGAATAAAAAAGTTATAATACTTTTATTTATTAAAAATTTCATTATCATAAAATTTATATAAAATTTAATATAATTGTTTTTTTTAATATTTTCTTAATTAAAAAACAAAATTTATTTTGAATATTTTTTTTTTAATTTAAATTTCAAATATAATTAACAAAATTTGAAAATAAGAATAATTAATTTTAAGTTTAAAAAGAACTTTACTGTGTACTTTTAATTATAAAATTTTTATTGATGTCTAAAACTTGGTTGTATTTTTTTGGTGATATCTAATAAACTTTGAATGGGATAAAACAACTATATTTATTATTATTATATTTTGTATGTTGTATTAGTAATATATTAATTGAATTTAAAAGGTGTGATATATTAAATTATAGTGATAGGTGTTTTTTATTTTGAAAATATGAGGGAGAGTGTAAGATTTGATTGTGGGATACATCCAATAATTGTCATCTTTAATCTTTATCCTTTAATAAATTAGTTATTCAACTATTAATTATTAATGAGACATATTGTTGACACATGGTGATTCCTATCAACTATCTAACATTATCTAAAAAAATTATTTCCAAATATTAAATATTACTATTGTACAATTTAATTACATAAAATTATTAAAGGATGTTAAATCCATTTTTTTTTTAATGTCGATATAAAGTTCACTTTTGTTTATTATTATTATATTTTGTATTTTTGTGTTTATTATTATTTGTTTTTCCGAAAATATCTAGCTGCACTGGTTGGCGAACTCATGGATTCACAGTTATAGTCATGTTTTTGTATCAGGAGTCCGTCGACTAATTCTTCATTCCATACTTAACCACTTTTGGGGGTAAATTGCGCTTCTATTGTTCAGTTCAATGTCCTCCAAACAACACTCAGAGTTCCACTATATACAAATTGACAACCAAACTCTTGGGCTAGGGGATCAAGATTGGGCTTATATTATAAATTTTGAAGAAACCTTACAAAGTAATTTAGTTATCATATTAAAATGAAACCTTAAGGGTTGATCATATTAAAATGAAATCTTCATGATACCATTAACTTTAATTATGGGAATTCTTACTTTATTTTCTTAAAATTTAATTTATGAATTACTATCTCAAGTTTCCATATAACCATTCACTTACATATTTTAATAAACTTTAACAAAATTTAAACTTTATGGTCTCAAACTTCTATATAACAATTAGATTTCTTAGATATTTTAATAAAATCTAAATATTTATTTTAATTTTAAATATGTATGTTTTTAAAAATAATTTTAATTATTCAAATTAAAATGAATAAAATTTTTCTAATACATTTATTTATTAATAATTTCATTATTATAAAATTTATTTTAATTTTATAAGAATATACAATTTAATATAATTCTGTTTTTTCTAATATTTTTATAATTGAATTTTAGTTTGGACAAACATTTGGAACCCCATATTGTTTCATTTAACCAAGTTATAAACAGTAATGAGAACTCGTTAGGGCCTCCATTTCCGTTTAGTGTTGGTTACGCAGATCCAGTTAAACAACAAATATGTATATGTCAATTTTCTATAGAATAGAAAATATTACTTTTATTTTATGTACGTCCTCGGATCTACAAGTTGGAGTAAAAGTTACAATAATCAATAATTTATTTTTTAAATTCTCCATGTGCATTGCTGCTTTTGTCCCTATCAATTTTTGAAGCTCTAAAACACGGTTATAAAAAGGGTAATATCAAGAAAGTTGTGTAAACTTCATGGATGCATTGTTATTGAATACAACTTCTTTATTTTTCTCTGGGTAGGAAATTGCATCATCACATACATTTCATTCTTCAATTTTGTAAACATAATTTCTCTACAATTTTTTATGGTTTGTAAAGTAAGCAAACACATATAGACCGGTCATGTCTCTTATACATGGACTTCTGTAATTTTTTTTTTTAATCTGAAAATAATCATAAACTTCACAAAATAACAAAATATCGTCGTTTTCTGCTCATCTATGAAAGCATTTTTTTTTTTTTTCCCATCAAATTTACAATAGAGGTTTGCAAGCACTTCACACCTGGTTCTTAGAAGAATTTTGTTTTTATTGGAATTCTCCATCTTTCTTCAAAATTCTTTTGATAAATATGAACCCGAAAAACTATTTTCTTAACATATATGGTATTTTCTTGTTTTATATGCCAACAATTCTTTCTATCCGGTTTTCTATGCTAAACATTGGGTATTTTGACAATCATACAAAGATTTTTTTGGGTGTGAAAACTTCTCCAAAAGCCGATGTATACAGTTTTGAAATATTGTTGTTGGAGCGTATCAATGGGTTAAAGCCAACCAACCCAGCTTATCCTAGGGTTTTAAATTTATTCTATCAACAACAGCGTAAAGATTCCATATTAAAGTAAAGGCATATTCACAGCAATGAGAGAGAAGAATTTAAAGATGATAAGGTCATAGGGCTGGTCTTTAAATATATCGCCCCTAGACTTAAACACTTTACCTTTGTCTTGATTTTCTTTGCCACGGTTCGTTTCTTGCAAAAATTCAACAGATATCAAGAGCCTCCAAGCCGATTCTTAGGCCGAAGATGAAAACTCTGCCCCTATACAATAAGAGAAACTTGCATTTCTAATATTTCTGGCGGTGACGTACATCCTTGGGGCCAAGGCCACCAAATGCTCGGCCGACTGGAGAGCCAAGAGAGACAAGAGAAAGTAGAGCTCATCGGATAATAGTCAGGACAGGAAGGGGATGCAGAAAAGGCTTCGAGTTGCAGAGATGCTTCCATGCTTCCATTTCTTGGTTACTATTTTTTTTTTAATAGCTCGAGGAATCATGCATGGAAATTACAGTTGGATGGAGCAGCCATAGCACATGTCAAGGGATCCTGCATTTAAACTACTACTGGACAATGTAGCTATAGCTGATGGAAACCTTAACAAAAAACATAATAATATTTATAATTAACAAAATTTAGGATAAATTTAGCTAGCAGAAAACGTTAAGACAAACATTCAAACTAATGCTAAGTAAGAGTCTAGCATTAATCTACCTTTGAGCAATGCATAAGAAAACATATGCATGCTAATCCAAGATCTTCATGAATTAAAACATTCGGAAAGATCTTCATGAATTAAATCATTGGGAATAGGGAAGCTGGCAATAAGACTTTGAATTTATTCTCCAATGAAATGATGGCATATAAGATTTTTTTTATTATATAAAAAGTAATGTTTAGTTTTATAGTTCGAACAATAAAAATGATGCAAAAATTTATAGTCAAAAAATATATTAAAATCAATGAATTATCCATTACTATAGTCCCTCTACTCCTAGACTACTAACACATTTGAATATCATTTCAATGTTGCATACAATTTGTTATTATGTTTTTATTATATCTTTTTTACATTATACTCCTTTTAGTAACATGGAGCAAGTCTGTAAATCATAATTTAAATCATTATACTCCTCGTTACTTTTCTATTTATTTAATTATTAAAACTTAATTCAATTTACTTTTATTATTTTATATAAATAAATTAATTATGTATCACACATTTTTCATAAATATTCAACATTATTTAAGAATATATCTATATATAAACCTTGGCAAAGATAAATACGTTTATACTTTATAAGTTGTATAAATATGATTCTTTCCAAGTTGATAAGTTACACAAATTTGTAGGTGGTTCATAGGTATATATCTATATATAGATTAATCTTTGGTATCAATTATTATATTATCTATAGTTGATACCAATCTGTAATATGAATTTCGTTTGGGATTTTTTATTATTATAAATATATAGTATTTTAATAGTTAATTTTTTCTTTAAAAGAATGATTCATTCAATTTAAGATGAAAGTAATTGTACAGTTTGAATGGGTTTAATGATTAAAAACATGTGTTTCCTAATTCAGAGAGTAGGATATGTATATCTTCTTAAACTCTACCTGTCAAATCACTTGTTTATTATATCATCTGCAATTTAAATTATTTTCATCGTAATCTACACAGAAGAATTTATTTAATATTGATTAACATCGAATTAAGAAAAGAGTGAGAGCCTTAGAGTTGAGAATCAGACGTTCTTTAGTGGATTTGATACCGAAGAATCAAGAGCGCTCGTTTATTCCAAATGCGTACTGTACATAAATTATTGTTTTTATTGTGTCTTTGCTATACATAATTACAGACAGACTATGCGCAACAGGGTAAAGATTCGAACGAAACCAATTCGAACTGTAAACAATTTATTATTAAGTCAGCGCTATGTTACAGAAAAACTTGCGCAACAGGGTAAAATTTCCAACGAAACCAAGGAAAGGTTAAATCTGTGTATATAATTTATAATTTATTAAGTCTGCATTATAATTGCAGAGCAACTGTTGCGCATAGTTTTCCTCATTCGTTATTCCACCAATTACACTCATTGCGATTAAGAAAGATCGAAGTAAATGGATAAAATAAATGTATCTCCTTGATCTAATAAAAATTGGGGACTTTTTTTCCATGACAATAAACACATAGATGATACAACAACTTAATCAAGAGATAACCCATAATCCATCATAATAATAATTAACCAATAAAAATCATTAATAACATTGTAGAAACTAATTGATCAATCTTTTTAGTCACTTGTGGAAGCTTTGTATCAACTTTGTACATCATCAGAGGTTTGTTGGAGCTTGTTGATTGTCAGAATGACCCATCAGTTACCACCTACCAACACTTATGGGTACTCTTCTTTCCAAGGTCCCTCAATCCACTCAATCCACAACGGCAGTGTATAAATACCAAACTGCTAACAAGATATTGATTTTCAAGTTCACAAGATTTGAGGTTCTCACATCAAGAAAACCCATCAATATCCAAACTCTTAATAGCAACGCTCAAGATCAATTGTTGTTACAACAACCATCAATTGTTGTTACAACAACCATCCAACGATAGGGTGTAAGATCCCCTTCCTTGTGCCAAGATTTTTCTTTTGTAGCATCCCTAGTGCATATGAAATTATCAATTAAAAAGTCAAAATAAATCATTTCCCTCACTCACTTTTTTTTTTCTTTCCTTAAATTACTTCTTGATGTTTCTTACCTTTTATTCAAGATTCCTCGGGTTTTTTTGACTCCTAACTTTTCTCCTAGATGTTTCTTAGATTTTCTTGACTCTCAGATTTTTCTCATGGATGTTTTCCAACTCTTCATGACTCTTACATTTTTTTCTCTAGATGATTCTTATCTTTTCCTGACTCCTAGCTCTTCTTTTAGATGTTTCTTATCTTTTAGCGACTCCTAGATTTTCTCCTATATGTTTCCTACTTTCTCTAGTTTCTCTTGACTCTTAGATTTTCTCCCCAATGTTTCCCATGACTATTGCATTTTCTCCATGCTTAATAGTTCACAGAAATTAAATTTCCATGTTAATTATTAACTAAAACTAAAAACATTCAATGGTTATTATTTTACTTTGACTTTACCCAAAAGGTAGTTAAAGCGAAAACTTATTAATTCTATTAATTAAAATTTATTTCTTTTTATTTTCTAAGTGTAGAGAAATAATTAATGTTTTTACTCATTGATAATTTCTAAGAATAACTTCTCTTTGTACCCTGCCCTTAAATTATGGGGGAGGGAAAAAAATTGATGGACAATAACATGTGTTTGTTTCTAGGAACACACACGCATTCCTGATGTGACAAGCTCGACAAACCTCGATCCTATATTGAGAAGGCCACATAGGCATGTTGCGAGAAACCCATGGACATTCTTGGGAATGCGTGTAATCTCCCCAGAATGCGTGCATGTTCCTGTCAGGACCAATAAAATCAGCCACAAGTGTGATTTGTAGCCATTTTAACCACCATGCCTCGAGTTTTAGGAGTGATTGAGAAAAAGGAAAGAATATATTTTTCTCACCAAGCATTTAGATGATCCGAACACCATATCGAAGTAAAGGCAGGTATGCTTGATCCTCGCAAAAATCTTTATTTTTGCAAAAATAGTAGATGGAAGAAAATTATCCCTACCCTTTGCATATCTCTCTTGGATTCATGTCTAATGTTTTGATGTGGAGAATGTACTCTTTTGGTAATTTGTAGGTTATCCTTAGTCCTCAAAGTGTGACCTAGGTTTTTTCTTGATGACAATTGTTGAACTATTCTTCCTAGTATATATACCTATCCTTTGTTTCATGTCAAATTGTTTTTCTTATCATTCCCATGAGATTAGATTAGGTTCCATTTCATTTACACACTGCATTACATAGTAGATGCATTTCATTTATTTCATAAAAAATAAAAATGGTGAGATGAACCATAATTGGTAGCTTTGAAGAAAAAATGGCAAGTTGGGTCATAACCAAAGAGTTCTCCATTTCCAATGGATCAAAGATTAAATTGGTACTTTTACTAGGTGAACTGATGATGTTGACAAGGGACAGTTTCTCATGTCAAAATTTTAGTGATAGAAAGAGAGGGGATGGAAATATGCCTTGTCTAAAGCTACATTTTGTATGCATTTATCACTCATTTAAATACCTATGATATTTACTCAAGCATAATGGTGTTGGATGGTATCTTCTTTCTCCTTCTCCCAACTAATATCCTTTATTTAAATCAAGAAAATGTGGTTAAGATAATGTAGGGTGGAATTTAGGGGTTTAACATCTATAAAGGAAGGTAAACACATTTGGGTTTGTTTTTGGTCATGTTCATGGATTCACTCATTTACTTTCTTCTTGTATGATAGGGAGACCTTGCAAGTTCTGTACATCATATATCTTTGAGCACCAACTCAAAATGAGGCTACAACCTCTTCTTTAACATGTTGCAACTTGCTGAGAGCACCAACTCTATGGTTTCTCTAGCACCTACTAGAAGGCAACACCAACTCCCTGAGTGTTCCAGCACCAACTGGATGGAGGCAGCAACTTCCAGTCACACATGCACCAACCTGTATAACAGAGAAAAATGGTTCTCCCTTGCACCACCCTGCCACCCTAGTTTTCATGGTTGCAACCAGAAGGAAGATACAAATCCCTCTGTTCAAGCACCACTTGAAACTCTGAGGACAACAGTCCTCCCTAGCACCACCCTACCACTCTAAGATATAAATCTTTGCTTCCTAAAATTTATTACAGTGATATAGTATTTATCAATGGATTACCAGTCTCATCATTGTTGTGCTACATTGGTCTGATCTACCTGCATCAATTTCTTCTTGCTTGCATATTCTTGCACTTAAGTTCTCGTACAATATCTTGTTTTCACCATTTCTTCTCTGTCTAGCTTATGTTCTTCATATTTGCATTTTCTCCCTCAGTTCATGTCGTAATCTCCAACGCTCAAGCTGGGAATCTAAACAATGCTCTGGAATCATGATTCCAATACCCAGGAACAATGATTCAACCGCTCAGGAACAATGATTCAGTTAGTGTAACTAAATCGTAATTGATCAAGAAATCACGAGATGAAACAACAAGCCTTCGATTAGATTCTATTTGATCAACGTCATTGGATTATACATGCAGAGGCCTTTTTGACTTTTCAATGTGTAACCTCTGATGTGGATCCTAGCAGCGCTAGATCCTTCCTCAATCTTCTGTTGATGTGACCTTGGCCAATGATCCCATGTGACCATGTGATTGCAGGCGCGACCAAAGGTGGTTTGAGGGAAACCTGATTTTCTCCCCACAATTCACTACAAAGATCCACATGTCCTTTCTCCAAAACTATGGTTTCGATTGTAGCCCACCTTCAACATTTTAAATTCGCACACCTTCAATCCTCGCAATGCTAATGGACCATATATCTCACAATATTGACGGTGCTCCTTAATTTGACAGTTCATATATGTTCTTTCAAGTTCTACGGATCAGATCTAACCTCCCTAAATCAACGACTATGATTTACTTCATGATCTCAGCTCCGGAAGTTTCAAATCTGAAACCTTGCTTTTCTCCATACACCAATCTTCTGGAGTGGAAGATCTATTGACACATGTCTCTCTGAATCTACGATCAGGATCTCCTCCATGAGTCTGGCCTTCAGGAATTTCAATTCTCAAACTCTTGTTTCTTCCGTACGTCAATCTTCCGGAGTCGATGATCTGCAGACACATGTCCGACTAAATCATATGGTTTACACTTATCCTTTCACTACTTAATCTCTTGGCTAGGAATTAATGAAGCATTGTGATGGATGGCCACCATTTACTTCAACACTTTGACTATTATTCTTACACTATCCTTCCACTGTATTTTTATCAATGGTTGAGAATGCACCCAAAGTGATCTTCAGATTGGATGACTCGTTTCCACTTCAAAAATTTGACATTTGGGACTTTGGGACTTCTGGAATATGTTGGTGGTAAAAATCCTAAAGTAAAAATCCCGAAGTGTCCTAACATTACACACGTCACATGTTGACTTGGCACGGGTCGAGTGGTTGCCACGTGTCACTCACTGATGTGGTCTACCACATGTCCTTGCTGACATGGTCTGCCACATGTCCTTGTTGATGAGGTCTACCACATGTCCTTTCTTTCTGTCACATGTACTTGCTGACGTGATCTACCACATGTCCTTGAATTGGACGGGTGAGGATTACTTCAGGTTCTTACCCAGAGTCCACAGATTTACACCACGTCTTCTCTGTATCTGATGGTCCCGATCTACTTCAGATGATCTGACGCTTGAGATATTCTTCGGATGATCTGATGACTGAGATTTACTTCAGATGATCTGGTGGTTGAGAATTTGTTTCAGCTCTCTGGCTATCCAAGCTTCGGGGATTTCAAATCTCAAACTGAAACTATGAATTAGACGGCCCAGATTCACTTCGGATGATATGATGCTTGAGATCTTCTTTGAATGATTTGATGACTGAGATTTACCTTGGATGATCCAACGGTTGAGAATTTGTTTCAGCTCTTCGTCTCTCTGGGCTTCTAGAATTTCAAATCTCAAATTGAAAAATATTGAAGTGATATTTTTTTGGAGCGTAACCTCCTCACATCTTTAGACCTGAAATGAATGATGTTCATTTGATCAAGATCTTGTATTAATGGCTCGATCTATCTACGATGCAGCTTTGCCTTGGATTAAATCAAACGACTCTCCATATTTTCTTATCCTATCCTTCCATTTAATTTGTTCCGATGACTGACGAAAATTTGGGTGATCAAGATCTCAGATCTTATCCCTTGCTTATCCTATCCTTCCACTTAAGGTGATCCGACAACTGACGGATATTTGGGTGCTCGAATTCCCAATCATTTTTCCCCGCTTATCATATCCTTCCACTTAAAATGATCCAACGATCATCACATTTTCTTTAGATCCGATGGTCCTTACTCATTTCGGATTTCGGGCTTCGGGTAATTCAACTTTCAAGTTTCCAATTATTCTGAAGTGAGATTCCCCAAACAGTAACCTCCTTGCAACTTTTGACGTGAACCAAATGTTTCTCGTCGATCATGTTCTTAGATCGATGGCTCGATCTATCTTTGGTGCTACTCTTCTAACTTATCTCATCCTTCCACTTAAAAGTGATCCAACGGTTATCAAGTATTCGAGTATTCGAACTCTCAATGGTCCTCGTTTGTCCTATGGATATTTTGATCCTGATCATGTTTCTGTACTACACTTTCCCTTTTGAGCTTTGATCTCTGCATATTGTTCGCTTCTCCCCCTAATCTTATACTTTTCCTATTTTCCATCGTTGTTGTTGTTCTTACCATCAATGAAAAGCTCACTCTTCCTATAAAAACATGCCAACAATCTCCCCCTTTGGCATTGATGGAAACCCTGAAAGGCTACACTATTCTTCTTAGAACTCCAACTGTAGCATCCAGACCAACCTTTTCTCCCCCTTTAACATCAATGTCAAAGAAAACATGCTCCCCCTGAGATGTTGCAGTACTTTTCAAAGGTATCAGAGATTCAACCAACACATACTCCCCCTAATAGATAGGCTATTTTAACTTGATAACAGGGTCGTGCCCAACTTCTGGCATAAATACGCAAACTGAGCTTTTGCAAGCAGTTTAGTGAAGATATCAACTATCTGCTCTATGGAAGGAATATAATTCAGCTGAAAAAATCTGTTTGTAACCTTCTCTTTGAGAAAATGATATTTTGTTGGTATAGCCTTAGTATTTGCATGTAGAATAGGATTCTTGGAGACACTAATGGCACTGGTGTTATCACAGAGAAGTGAATATGGATCAGTATAAGTTGCCTTCAAATCTGCAAGAGTTTGTATCATCCATAAGATCTGAGTGTAGCAAGTAGCAGCAACCATGTACTCTGCCTATGTAGTTGATAATGAAATAGATCTCTGCTTCTTACTAAGCCATGCTACTAACGAATCACCTAAGAAGAATGCACCTCCATTGGTTTTTTTTCTCTCATCCAAACAATTTTCCCAATCATCATCTGAATATGCAGTTAATTGAAAATTCTGATTTTTAGGATACCAGACACCTTAAGTCATTGTACCATTCAAATATTTGAATATTCTTTTGACAATTGCTAAGTGACTTTGTTTAGGAGCAGATTGATAACAACCTACCATTCCAACAGCTTGCATTATATCAGGACACGATGTTGTGATGTACAAAATACTACCTATCATTGATCGATATGTTCTTTGATTAACATCATGTGAAATATGATCTTTACTGAGCTTGCAACCAACCACCATAGGTGTGCTTACAGGTGTATAATATTCCATTTGAAACCTATTTAACATCTCTTTCAAATACTTTTATTGAGAGATAAATATCCCTGCAAAACTCTGATTGATTCGTAAGCCAATAACATATGACAGTTATCCTATCATGGACATCTCAAACTCAGTCTGCATTGAATTATCAAACCACTGAACTGAAGGGTCATTAGTGCATCCAAAAATAATGTCATCTACACAAACCAAGACAACTAATAAATCATCACCTTAACACTTAATGTATATATTACTATCAACAATACCTCTCTTGAACCCTTTGTCCTGTAGAAATTTGTCCAGTCTATAATACCAGGCTTGTGGTGCCTGTTTCAGTCCATATAATTCCCTTTTCAACTTACAGACATAGTCAAGATTATCTGTCAGTGAAAATCCTTCAGGTTGCTCCACATATACATCTTCTTCTATATCTCCATTAAGAAATTTTGACTTAACATCCATCTAATATACTTTAAAGTTCTTATGACATGCATAGGTAAGAAACATTCTGATGGCTTCCAATCTTGCCATTGGTGCAAAGGTTTTATCAAAATCCCATCCTTCAACTTGTGCATACCCCTTATAGACCAATATAGCTTTATTCCTAACACTTTTTCCTTATTTATTCATTTTTTTCTTAAACACCCATTTGGAGCCAATTACATTCTTATTTCCAAGTCTAGGATCAAGCTCCCAAATATTCTTGTTCTGAATCTGATCCAGTTCCTCATTCATTGATTTTAACCAATTTACATCTTCAATGGCTTCATTGAAGTTCTTGGGTTCCACCATGGATATGAAGGATATATGTGATTGCTCGATGTCTTTGATTATCCTTCTCCTGGTTTGTACACCTTTGTCTTTATCACCAATTATCTGACTTGAAGGATGATTCTTTTGAGTAATTATGAAGGAATGCTTTGATGTTGTCTACTGATTTGAGTCTGCCCGAGTCTTTGTATCTTCATATAAATCAAAGTCTTCTTTTTATGATTCCTGGACCTGTTCATCTTCAGCTTCAACTGTGTCCTCTGTAGAAGACTCAATATTGCTCACCTCTCTTACTGGGACTCCTTCATCAACTTTTAAATCAATGAAATCAACTAATTTATACAATCTTTTATTAAAGAATCTATATCCTTTACTATTGGTAGCATATCCTAAGAAGATGCCTTCATCAGCCTTGTCATCATACTTGCCAAAGTTTCCATTACTATTCTTTATGTAGAACTTACTCCCAAAGACTTTGAAGTGTTTGATTGAAGCAGGTCTTCCATACTACAGTTCATAAGGTGTCTTTTCACTGTGTGGTCTGAGGTGGGATTTGTTAAGAATATGGATTGTTGTTTGTATTTCTTCTACCTGGTAGGTTTGACCAATGTTCTTCTTGTTCATCATTGACCTCACCATTTGCTGGACTGTTCTGTTTTTCCTTTCAATTATTCCATTTTGCTGTGGAGTTCCTAGGATTGTGTATTCTCTCTTGATCCCATGTTTATCATATAATTCCTTGAAATCACTTGACATCAATTCTCCTCTTTCTGAAGTTACTCCCTTTAACCTGTTGCATGTTTGATTCTCAGTTAAGACCTTAAATATTTTAAATTTCTCAAATTCTTCAGCTTTTTCTTTCAGAAAAGAAACCCAAGTGAGTCTGGAGTAATCACCAATGATCAACATGAAGTAGTTTTCCTTCCCTGTTCCTTCGTGTCTTGATAGTCCACATAAATCCATATGAACTAATTGGAGCCGTTTCTCTGTTGAAGTAGAGCTCTTGGATTTAAACTATGTCCTAGTTAGCTTTCCTACTTGGCAGGGTTTACACACAGAATCTTGTGGCTTTGATATTCTTGGAAGATATTTTACCGACTCAATATTTTTGAGCTCTATTAAGTGAGAAAAGCTTAGATGTCCAAGTCTCCTATGCCATAAACAAATTTCATCATGTTTTATTAGATGACACTCTTCTCTATCTTCTTTCAACACATATACATTGTTATCTCTCCTTATGCCTTTAGCCACCACTTGTCTTGAGTTTACAAACTTTATCTTACAATATTTGGAAGTGAACACCACTTCACACCCTCTGTCACACATTTGAATTACATTGAGAAAATTATGTTTCATCCCATCTACAAGAAAAACATCCTGATCTTTTCCTTTTCCATTACTTAAACTCACCATCCCTTTACCCTTGATTTTACCTAGTTCATATTTTCCAAATGTCACATTTCTTGTTTTGCTTTTACTTATAGAAAAAATCTTATCCTTGTCTCTAGTCATGTTCTTGGAACATCCACTATCTATATATCAGGTGTCTTTTTGTTTTTGAGATGAAAGTACTCGACCACATTTTCCACTATCTTTCTTTTTCCATGTGCTAACATTTCTAGCTAAGGGTTTTATCCTTGGATTTGCTTTGTAATTCTTCAGATGCCAGTTTGTAGCTTTGTGGCCGAAGTTATGAAAGTTATATCATTCGAGATCATTGTTCAATAGGTCAAAGTGATTGGTGCAACTTTGTCTACTCATTGGTTGTTTAGTTCTATGTTGCAAAAATTGTTTATTTCTTGATCTCCTCAGTTCCATGTCTCTAAACTTAATTTGACAATTTGCAATATTATGACCAAAATTAGAGTAGTAAAAATAGTAACCATGGAAGAAATTTTGGTACCTGAAGGATGGCCTTATTCTTGGAATTTGTTGCTCCATCTTCTGATATCTTTGTTTTTTATCAGGGATCATCTTGTCTTTATTAGATTTTGGTGGCAGAGTACTCACATGGTCTGATTGTCCACTGACTTGGAACTGGATCATATTTACTGGATCTTTTCTTTTTGTCTGTTTTCTAATTGAACCACTTACATAGCCTAAACCAGTCTTCAACAAAAAAAATATTTGTTTGCTCAGAATGTTGTTTAGTTCTGCATAGGATTTAATGCTTGGAATATTTTATAAAAAAATAATTTAAAATTCTCCATCTCTTTTCTGGTTTTTACTACCTCTTATTCCAAGGCTTCACATCTTGCCTTCTTCTCTGATAACTGTTGTTTCAAAGTGTTATCTATTTTCTTTGCCTCTTCTAACTCCACTTTTAGTAGGGAAAAGTATTCATCAAGCTTTTTACCATTCTTTTCAAAATGCATCAACAATTGTTTTTGTTTTCTCTGTTTAAGTCTGAGTCTGTCAATCTCTTCTAAACCACTGATTAGTTCACCTTCCATATCAACCACAACTTCTTCATTATTAACATAACTTCCTGTGATTTTATCATCATAATCCTCTTTGGCCATAAGCATAAATTCATTGACCTTATCTTCACAGGAAGAGTCATTATCTGTGTCTTCTGAAGAGTCAACATTGTTTACACATAAACTTTTCTTTTTACCAAATCTCTTGGATTCGTACTTCTCTTCACCTTCAAAGTTTTGGTCCTTCTTATTGTGTGGACACTTAGATGCAAAGTAACCTATATTTCCACAGTTAAAAATTTTTAAGGGAAACCTGCCTTTATATTTGTTTGATCCTTTCTTTAGTCTTCTCACAAATTTTGCTTCAATTTCATCAGGCTCAGAATCCTCATTCTTATTTACTTTAAATGATGCTTCTCTATAGGTGTGTTTATCTTTACTAATTATCATTTCATAAGAAATTATAGTTCCTAGAAGTTGATCAATAGACAAAATATTAAGATCATTCAGTTCTTCTATTGCAAAAACTTTTGGATTAAATCTATTTGGTAGAGATCTTAAAATATTTTGAACTAAAAATGCATCTACAATCTTCTCACCAAGACCGTTCATGGAATTGACAAGCTCCTCAACTCTTAAGAAATATTCATTAACTGTTTCATCCTGATTCATCTTTAGTTGTTCAAATTTCAATCTATATGTTTGAAGTTTGGCATCTTTTACTTTCTTATTTCCTTCATAACTGCTAGTGAGTTTATCCCACATCTCTTTGGCAGAATAAAGATGCATTACTTTTACAAATTCAGATTCATCAAGCCCACTCAAGATAGCATTCATTACCTTTGCATTGAAGATAAATTCTAACTTATCATCTCTAGAAGCTAGCACAACAGGATTTGTATATCTAGTCTCTACAACATCCCAAACATCACCACCTAAGACCATAATGTATGTTCTCATTCTAAACTTCCAGAAAGAAAAATTTGTTCTATCAAACAGAGGAGGCTTATTAGTCGAAGTTCCTTCATGACTTTTCATGTTTAATATTATTGAACTACCTTTAGCTAAAAGTAACCCACTCTGATACCAATTGTTGGAAATACTAAGACAACTGAGAAGGGGGGGGGGGTGAATCGATTGTTACTGTGCCTAAACAATTTTATGCCTATTGAAATATTATTAATGTTCTCCAAATGATCATCAAGATTATGCAAGTCATGAACAACATGAATAATTAACATCAATCACACATATGATATACACAGAGACATATATTCATGAGGAAACCCATAAATAGAGAAAACCTCTTCTTCATGGAATGATAGGAAGTATTTAAGTTCTGTACATCATATATCTTTGAGAAACAACTCAAAATGAGGCTACAACCTATTCTTTAACAAGATACAACTTGCTAAGAGAACCAAAGCTTTTGTTTCTCTAGAACCTACTAGAAGGAAACACCAACTCCTTGAGTTTTCCAACACCAACTAGATGGAAGCACCAACTTCCAGTCACACAGGCACCAACATGTATAACATAGAACAATGGTTCTCCCTTGCACCACCCTGCCACCCTGTTTTTTCTGGCTTCAACGAGATGGAAGATACAACTCCCTATGTTCAAGAACCCACTTAAAACTTTGAGGACAACAATCCTCCCTAGAACCAACCCTACCACCCTGAGATATAAATCTTTGCTTGCTGAAATTTATTACAGTGATACATTATTTATCAATGGCTTACTGATATCATCACTATTCTTCCACAATAGTTTTCTCTGCCTACATCAGTGTCTTCTTGATCCCATCTTCTTGCGCTTAAGTTCTCATATGATCCGTAGGATCTTTTAATGACTATGGTTGAGATTTTAAATTGCATGTGTTAATTAACCATTTTAAGAAGCTTAATGAAAGAATGAGGAAAAGAGAGGAATTATGACAGCCATATACACATATGCATATCTGAAATGAAGTAATAAATAGAAAACCATAACACGAGAATTGCTAACGGAGTTCGGCATAACGTTGCCTATGTCTCCGGGCCTTTGTCTCTGTGGGGGAGGCTTCTTTATTTCTATTCAAAATCTCAAAAGTACATCGTAGCAATGCCAATTGGCTACAAGACTAATCTGGTCATGTTCTTCCATATCTCTACAATCCAACAAAGAAAACGACATGCAAAACGAATGTTCGAAGCTCCCAGAAATGGCCTGCAAGTGTCTGCTCCTCAATAGCTTCCCTGCATAAAAATGGATTTGGCTTGGCTTCTCTTCAGCATAACTCTGCTCTGACTGTCCTCCATGGCCTCAAACAGGCCTGGTTTTTATAGACCTAAATTTGGTTATCCATCCCCAACTTCCTCCTAAAATTTGGGCTCCAAAAATGCCCAATATCTCCCAAAAATCGGCCAAATCCTCCATTAACAGGCTTAATATCAATAAAAAAATCCAAAACATAGTATAAAAACCACTTTTATATATAATTATGGGTTCAGCCCCCTTTTGGCACACTCCTGGTCATATGGGAGGCGACCATGTGGCCAGGCACTCCACCGTTTGTGCGCTGGCCCCCCTGTCCGGGATGGCTCCTGGTCATCGGGCACTTGCATGGGATCGATGGCTAACAAACTACCCGAGCCCTGAGGGATAGGCCCCATGATACATGCCGATGGTTATATTATGGCATGGGGTCCAAGGGCTAGCCCCTTATCCCAACTTATGCATACGGTGCCCGCAACCTCGGGTGTATGGGTGTTACGACCACGGTTGAAACCATGGGTTGGGGCTAAGCCCCAGCCCTTTCTGCCTCCAATTAAAATTTAAAACAAACTTAAATATAAGATTTTCTGTATACATAGTAAGAACCAATAGTGGACCAAGTTGTTAGCCTAGTCCTGCCAGTCCATAGTGTAGAGGAGGTTTGGGGTTCGGCTCCCATGGACTCCAACCAATTTTGCATAAACTGGAGACCCAACCACAGGGTGCCATGTGGCAGCCCATGACTGGGCCACATGGCACCTCCCCATTCATTGAGAATGATGCCACTTGTCGAGTGTTGATTCATCCACCTGCCTGCCACGTACCTTGCCACCTGCCACCCTACCTGCCCAGTCAGCCTGCTGACGTCATCCATGCCACGTCAGCCTATCCCATGTGTCATCCTTACAGTGGTGACATGTGTCACCCTCTGACTGGTCCAACTGTACCTGTCATGTGCTTCATCACCTACCATGTGTCATCACCAGAAGCTACCATGTCATATGTATGGTCGTACAACCTGTACAGTTAGCCTTCCATGTGGCACTGTACGGACTGTACGGACTGTACAGTCACCCATTTTTTTGCCTGTTTGGGTTTCCGGATAGAATGCGATATATTTCGCATATGAAGCCCATTTGACAAAGTAAATATATGGACAGAATCAAGAAGACGAGACGAATGCAATGGTGTTGGTTTCGTCGGATTAAGAGCACTTTCATTTTTGAGCCTTTTTTAGCCCTGCCAGGCTCCTGGATCCGATTTTGGATCACACCTCCCCACTAAAAGACCTTTTGGTCCCCAAAAAGTTACTGACCAGTCAACAAGCTTGGGATAGACCACCTGACTTGTCCTCTGTCTCTAAACTCTGTCCTATGCACCTGTCTCATTAAGATCAACTGTAGCACAATCATGATAACTGACAGTATATTGTTAGCCATTTGAACCCTGTTACATCTTTCTGAAGCCACTATCATCCATGTAGACAACATTATTAATGACAGCATAAAAAAGACAACTGCAAATGAGCTGATATACTTGAAATATTTGCACGACATGAGCTTATCTTGAAGCAACTTATGATTGATTTTCCATTCAACAATCATTTCTTGTTCTTTCTTAAGATCAATTACTTCATTCGAAACAATTATTGGTTTGTTGTTTGCTTGCACTGCCTTCTTTAATTGTTCCATTGTTTGAAGTGTTTTATTTTCTTTAACCTGAAGGGCATGAACCACATAATCTTGACCTTCTTTGGTAAATTGATATTGATTCTTTGTTCTGTAGAAGATTTCCTTACGATCATATAAATATGGA
>ML800975.1:142934-187748 GCA_009831015.1 Picea engelmannii | reverse complement strand
TCATACCAACCAATGAGATATTTGATTCATCACTTGAATCTGATCCCAAGTTTGTGGGTTTTGTTGTCATTGCCACTATCTGCATTCCCTTTTTTTCCTTGAACCACTTTGGCCTCTTCTCTGGATGCAAATTCCAACATCTATCCTCATCATGTCCCTCTTTCTTGCAATTCTTGCAAGAGGGCTTTCCTTCCATCCTCGTCACTACATTTTCACTCTTGACATGCCTTTTCCTCTTGTCCTCTTTCCTTGAAGACGATGATTCCCCTGACACACCTTCTTTCCTTGCTTCAATATACATAACTTGAACAAAAACCTCATCAAGGTTAGTGGGTCCAAACATGAAATGAATGTTTCTAGTATGTGCAGGTAAACCTTCTATATACTTCATAAGAGTTTCTTGTGTTTGTAAAGGGATATCTAACATTAATGCCATTTTTCAAAATCCATCGGTGTATTCTTGCACTGTTTGTCCTTTTCTTAGTTTTAAATATTGCCATTCAATTAATGCTTTTTCTTTATAACCCAAAGGATAGAATTGTTTCCTAAGTGTAGAAATGAAACTCTTCCATGATGGAAATACATTACCCACTTGTTGCGTTCCTTTTTGCAACTTGTTTTTCCACCAGATGAGAGTTGTACCTGTAAGTCTCAAACATGCCAACTTTATTTGTGTGGCCTCATCCTTGATCTATTGCACACTGCAGTATACCTCCATCTGCCTGATCCAATTGTCAAGTTTTTTTGCATTTACTTCACCATCATATATGGGCAACTCAAATTTGACATCAAGTTTTAACAATGTCATTTCATTCTTATTCTTATGAACATTTTTCTTTCTATTAGACTTACAACTTGAACTTGAAGAAGAAGGAGAAGAAGGAGGTGATGATGGAGGTGAAGGAGGAATCTGAGGATGATCATCTTCCTCTTCACGTTTTCCCTTTGAAGATTCACCCAAAACTGGTCTCTTTCGTTCCAAGTAATCTTCATACAAAACTTTCACCATCTCTGACATAGCAAGGAAAGTTTTCCGAAACTCTTTCTCATCCTGAGAAATCCCTTCTTCCAATGCCATCTTCTCGCTGTGAGAAGATATCTTTCTCAATCCAATTAATGGATTCTCTGAAACAAGCTCGCCTTCACCATGATATAGATTTTCCCTGGTTAACATGCAAAAATCAAATCCAAACGTCAACTAGCTCTGATACCACTTGATCCGTAGGATCTTTTAATGACTATGGTTGAGTTTTTAAATTGCATGTGTTAATTAACCATTTTAAGAAGCTTAATGAAAGAATGAGGAAAAGAGAGGAATTATGACAGCCATATACACATATGCAGATATGAAATGAAGTAATAAACAACAAACCATAACACGACAATTGATAACGGAGTTTGGCACAACGTTGCCTACATCTCTGGGCCTTTGTCTCTGTGGGGGAGGCTTCCTTATTTCTGTTCAAAATCTCAAAAGTACATCGTAGCAATGCCAATTGGCTACAAGACTAATCTGGTAATGTTATTCCAGATCTCTAGAACCCAGCAAAGAAAATGACACACAAAACGGATGTCTGGAGCTCCCAGAAATGGCCCGCAAGCATCTACTCCTCAATAGCTTCCTTGCATAAAAATGGCTTTGGCTTGGCTTCTCTTCAGCACAAATATGCTCTGACTATCCTCCATGGCCTCAAACATGCCTGGTTTTTATAGACCTAAAGTTGGTTATCCATCCCCAACTTCCTCCCAAAATTTGGGCTCCAAAAATGCCCAATATCTCCCAAAAATGGGCCAAATCCTCCATTAACATGCTTAATATCAATAAAAAAGTCCAAAACATAGTATAAAAACCAGTTTTGTATAAAATTATGGGTGCAACCCCCTTTTGGCGCACTCCTGGTCATATGGGAGGCGGCCATGTGGTCAAGCGCTCCACCGTTTGTGCACTGGCCCCCTTGTCCGGGCTGGCTCCTGGTCATCGGGTGGTTGCATGAGATCTGTGGCTAACAAACTACCCGAGCCCTAAGGGATAGGCCCCATGATACACATTGGTGGTTATATGGTGGAACGGGGTCCAAGGGCTAGCCCCTTATCCTAACTCCTGCATATGGTGCCCGCGCCCTCAGGTGTATGGGTGTTACGACCACGTTTGAAACCATGGGTTGGGGCTAAGCCCTAGCCCTTTCCGCCTCCAATTAAAATTTAAACCAAAATTAAATATAAGTTTTTCCATATACATAGTAAGAACCAATAGTGGAGCATGCGGTTAGCCTGGTCCTGCCAGTCTGTAGCACAGAGGAGGTTTGGGGTTCGACTCCCGTGGACTCCAACCAATTTTGCATAAATCGGAGAGCCAACCACAGGGTGCCACGTGGCAGCGCATGACTGGGCCATGTGGCACCTCCCCATTTGTCGAGAATGATGCCACTTTTCGAGCGTTGATTCATCCACCTACATACCACATACCCTGCCACCTGTCACCGTACCTGCCCAGTCAGCCTGCTGACGTCATCCATGCCACGTCAGCCTGTGCCACGTGTCACCCTTACAGTGGTGACATGTGTCACCCTCTAAATGGTCCAATTGTACCTGTCATGTGCTCCATCACCTGCCATGTGTTGTCACCAGAAGTTTCCATGTCATCTATACGGTCGTACAGCCTATACAGTCAGCCTGCCACGTGGCACTGTACGGACTGTACAGTCACCCATTTTTTTGCATGTTTGGGTTTTCAGACAGAACATGATATCTTTCGCATATGAAGCCCATTGGATGAAGTAAATATATGGCTGGAATCAAGAAGATGAGACAGACATAATGGCGTTGGTTTTGTCGAATTTCGAGAACTTTCATTTTTGAGCCTTTTTGAGCCCTGTCAGGCTCTTGGATCCGATTCTGGATCATCATACAATCTGTTTTTTTCACCATTTCTGCTCTATCCAACTTATGTTCTTCATATCTGCATTTTCTCCCTTAGTTCATGATGTAATTTCCATTGCTTATAGTTAGAATAATTTTACAGAGAAACAACAACCTCTCTCTGTCATGACATTTTTCTTTATTCCTACTCTCATCATCTGTTACACTCCACATCTCCAATGCTCAAGTCAGGAATCTAAAAAATGCTCAAGAATCATGATTCCAATGCTCAAGAACAATGATTCAACCACTCAGGAACAATTATTCATTTATTGTAACTAAATCGTAACTGATCAAGAAATGACGAGATGAAACAACCACCCTTCGATCAGATTCTGTTTGATCAGCGTTGTTGGATTATACACACAAAGGCCTTTTTGACTTTTAAATGCATAACCTTCGATGTGGAGCTTAGTAGTGCTAGCTCCTTCCTCAATCTTCTATTGATGTGACCTTGGGAAATGACCTCATGTGACCATGCGATTGCAGGCATGACTAAATGTGGTTTGAGGGAAACCCTCTTTTTTCCCCGCAATTCACTACAAAGCTCCATGTGTCCTTTCTCCAAAACTGTGGTTTTGATTGTGGCCCACCTTCAACATTTTAAAGTTTGCTCACCTTCAATCCCCATAATGCGACTAGACCGTTGATTTCATGATCTTGATGGTGCTCCTGAATCTGATGGTTCCGATCTATCCTTTCAAGTTCTGTGGATGAGATATAACCTCTCTAAATCAACGACTGTAATTTACTTCATGATCCGGGATCCAGAAGTTTCAAATATCAAACCCTTCTTTTCTCTGTACGCCAATATTTTTGATTGGAATATATATTGACACATGTCTCCCTAAATCTATGATCAATATCTCCTCCACGAGTCTGGCCTTTGGGACTTTCAATTCTCAAACTCTCGTTTCTTCCGTACATCAATCTTCCATAGTCGATGATCTACAGACACCTTTCCAAACAGATCATATGGTTTACACTTATCCTTTCACTACTTAATCCATCAACTAGGAATTAATCAGGCATTGTGATAGATGACCACCATTTACTTTGGCACTTTGGATATTCTTGTTACGCTATCCTTCCACTGGATTTTGATCAATGGTTGAGAATGCACCTGAAATGATCTTCAGATCGAATGACTTGTGTCCACTTCAGAACTTAGGCATTTGGGACTTCGAGACTTAGGGCATCTGCTGGTGGTAAAACTCTCGAAGTAAAACTCTTGGAGTGACGTAACATTACACATGTCACCCATTGACTTGGCACGAGTTGAGTGGTTTCCACATGTCACTCGCTGACGTGGTATTCCACATGTCCTTGTTGACGTGGTCTACCACATGTCCTTGCTGACGTGGTCTGCCACATGTCCTTGCTAACAAGGTCTGCCACATGTCCTTTCTTTCTGCCACATGTCCTTGCTGACGTGGTCTTCCACATGTCCTTACTGATGAGGTCTACCACATGTCCTTTCTTTCTACCACATGTCCTTGCTGACGTGGTCTACCACATGTCCTTGAATCAAACGGTTGAGGCGTACTTCAGGTCTTTACCCGGAGTCCACAGATTTACGCCACGTCTTTTCTGGGTCTGAAGGTCCTGATTTACTTTGGACGATCCAACGCTTGAGATATTCTTCGGATGATCTGACGACTGAAATTTTCTTTGGATGATCTGAAAGTTGATAATTTGTTTCGTCTCTCCGGCTCTCCGGGCTTCAGGGATTTCAAATCTCAAACTAAAAATGTGGATCAGACGGCCTAAATTCACTTAGAATGATCTAACGCTTGAGATATTCTTTGAATGATCTGACGACTGATAGTTACTTTAGATGATCCGTCGATTGAGAATTTGTTTTGTCTCTCCGGCTCTCTGTTCTTCAAAAATTTCAAATCTCAAATTGAAAAATCTATAAGTGAGGTTTTTCTGAAGTGTACCCTCCTCACATATTTAAACCCAAAACGAATGATGTTCATTTTATCAAGATCTTGTATCAACGACTCAATCTGTCTGTGATGTAGCTTTTCCTTGGATTAAATCCAACGAATCCCCATCTTTTCTTATCCTATCCTTCCATTTAATTCGATCCGATGGCTCACGGAAATTTGGGTGATCGAGGTCTCAGATTTCAGCCCTCCTGTCCCTCTACTTAAGGTGATCCGATGGCCGAGAGATGATTGAATTCTCAACATTTTTTCCCCACTTATCCTATCCTTCCATTTAAAGTGATCCAATGGTCATCGCATTTTCTCCATATCCGATGGTCCTTATTCGTTTCAGATTTTGGGCTTCGGGTAATTCAACTTTCAAGTTGCCAATTCTTTTGAAGTGAGATTCCGCGAATAGTAACTTCCTCATAACTTTTGACGTGAACAAAATGTTGTTCGTCGATCATGTTCTTAGATCGATGGCTTGATATATCTTCGGTGTTGCTCTTCTAGCTTATCCTGTCTTTCCACTTAAAATTGATCCAATGGCTATTAGGTATTTGAGTATTAGAATTCTCAATGGTCTTGGTTTGTCCTGTGGAGATTTTGATCCTGATCACATTTCTGTACCACGCTTTCCCTTCTGAGCTTTGATCTCTACATATTGTTTGGTTCTCCTCCTAAGCTTATGCTTTTCCTGTTTTCCATCATCGTTTTTGTTCTTACCATCAATGACAAGCACACTCTTCCTGTAAAAACATGCTTACAGGAATTCCTTGCATGGGCTTGATTGTTCTAATTTATTTATGCATGGATGCATATGCCTTCGTTGTTCATAAGGACTTGGGAATACATGAGTTTTGGGTTCTTTACAAATATTGGTTTCGATGGATTTCAGTACATCATAAATTTTATTTCTATGTTTCATCGAAAGTAAAATGAAATATGATAGTAATATATTTTCCATACATGTTAAGTCATTTTCCATAAATGTGTGCTGAAAATATTTAATATAATGGATATTAAAAAGTAGTGATTTTCCTTGGAGTTGGATAGGTATGTTGTAAATGTTTGCATTGAAATTAATTGGGTAATTAACATCAATAATTAAACCATGGAGCTTATCCTCAATCTCATGAAGGATATAGACCATGTTTTGGAGCATATACTTAATCTTACAACTATGTATATAATTAGCGAGGATGTAGCATGGCTAGCAATGAATAAATGTGTATGCACACATACATAAAAGAATTGGAATATATGCAAGTTTCGTTGAATGGATAATGTCACAGATGGATTCAAATTCAATTTTATTTTAGTTATAGAACTATAATTAGACTTTGTTATATATATTAATCAACAATGTTTTTTAATGTGTGGGTACAAATTTATACTAGAAGCAACTTTCATTGAATCTTTGATGGGTGCCTAGAATGGTATAATTTTAGCACCCGTCTATACATTTTTTCTTACCATTTTCTTTTAATAACATCCCTTTTTGATACTTCCTTTATCTATTTCACCTCACTTATCACTAAGGTATGAATCCTATCCCATATGTCATTATTACATTATTTTTTCATAGTTGTTAGAAGGAACTTGTTACTTTCAGTTACTAAAATTGCTACACAGGAGAATACAATAGCTACCATACCTGAAATTTGTTGGAACACCTCTATGCTACAACTCCAAGTAATGAAATTTTGGGCACAAACCAAGTTGATGCAATTCCTGATGAAAACCAATGGCTACAACTCAAGGTGTATTCATGGTTGATACAACTCCATACAAATCGTTGCAACTGTGAACATTATTTTCTCTTGATGAGACTCTAAATAAATCTCTCTAGCACAACATTCAACACTACATCTAGTAGTAGGGAAGAAATCAATTAACTACCGAGTCAGTACATGCCTGATTCCCACTAAAGTTTTAAATAATATTTGTAACCAGATGCAAAAAAATATTTCCATGGTTGTCCATCCATCTCTTTGTATAATTTTAGAGAGTAGACATGTTGTGTAAGAACCTCAATTTCCCTAGAGTTGAGGGGGGAGGAAAATATTCTAGCAATTACATTTTGCTACTATTGTGTCTTTTAGACTTCGGCAATAAAATCCTCGTTCCTACTTTCACTTGTGTGTTGATGTATTTTTTATCATGTGAGTATGGTTCCATATCTTGGTTCCTTGCATAAGCAGGTAGGCCCCCCTCCTTAGTTAGGTACCACCTTTAACAATAGGATTAGAAATTAGCATTTTACTTCTATTTGGTTTACTTTATCATTTTTTGATTTCAATTTCTATAGTTCTATATTCATAGCTTCATTCACATAGTATAGACATTTTTTTCTGATTTGTTGTCATTCAGAATGATAGTATAGTCTATTTTACTGCAATTCTAGATGCACATAACAAAGTTGTGACTCATGTGTGGTTTGGTTTTCTAGTTTTAAGATATAATTCGATCCTGTAGAATTAAAAACATTTTGTAATCCCCATTGTTGTAACTCATACCTCTTCAACCTCAATTATAATAGGTTTTCATTGTTTCAACTTGCGTTGTTGCAACTCAAGTTGTTGAATTTCTTTTTGTGTTGTAGCTTCATTGTTGCAACTTCGCTTGAAGCTGCAATTTGTTTTGCTTATTTTTTATTTTTTGATAGATTTAGTATAAATTTTTTGGATTTGATATTGAATCAATAAAACTTCATTGTCATAACAAAACAAGAACTTCATCATACTCAAACAAGTCACCAATAGATCATAGCATACGTTTTAATTTCCGCAAGTGTGATTTCAATTTCCTCAAGAGTGATTTCCATTCTCACAAATCTGATTTTAATTTCTGCAAGTGTGATTTCCATTCTCACAAGTTTGATTTCAATTTACACAACTGTGATTTAAATTTCCAGAAGTGTCATTTCGATTCTTGCAAGAGTGATTTCAATTTTCGCAAGTGAATTTAATTTCTTACTCGTATGGTACTTTTTTTCCTACCACATGAGCCATAACAAATTTTGGTTACTTAACCAAAGTATTTTAAATCTTTGAGTTGTGACATTAAAGTTATACAATGCCATAATAAAAACAACACTTTTCTTTCATAAATTGTGCATGATAGTTCACAAGTTCCATGCGAGCCCCAGATTTATAATTAAATGTACCGGGTGAATTCATGAAGGTGGGTAACACTTTCATGACAATCGGATATGCAAAATTCCAAAAAATATTTTTTCGGTTGAAAACTCTTTCGGTCGAACCTTTGAATGTCAAATCGAATGACAACCTGATGAAGCCCTTGATTTTTGTGTACAATTTTAGCTGGACAGATACTTTTCATCCAGTAACATCTTTTTGGCCGAAATAATGTTTCGTCCGAAATAATCTTTTGTCCGAAAGATTAGTTTGGCTGAAAACAATTTTCGGTAGAATGATTAGTTCGGTCGAAAAAAAGTTTATATATTACCCGCACATCGCTCCTGCAATAGTTTTTGCGAGTTCATACCTTTTTGGTGTTTGTTGTGTGATCGGAGAGCATTTGTTGTGCGGGCGGTGTATGGTGTTTTTGTGAGGTGTATGGCGTTTGGTGTGCGGGTGGACAACGTTCTTGTTTGTTGTAGGTGGACGAGTAGTGTTTGATGTGGACGGGCGGTGTTGTCGACGTTGGAGTAGTGGACGGGAAGACATTGGAGGGGTGCGCGTTTAGTCTAAGTATGTTTAGATTAGGATATTTTCAATTATAGCTTAGAATTTAGAATTTAAAATTAGGATTTAAAATTGTTTTTTAGATTGTTGACAGGGACTTTTTCGTCCCTGTCCATCTACAGTGACAGGCCTGAATTTAGGCATGTACATGTACATGGACATGGCCTAATATGACCCTATCCATTATGTTTAAATATGTTTAATTTTCAATATTTAAACAGGGCCGAATTTTAAATTTTTAAAGAGGGTCGAATTTCAAATATGTTTAAATTTTTAGTTAAAAAATTGAGTTTATAAATTTTGTTAGAATGTTGACAGGGACTTATTCGGCCCTATCCATGTAGAAGTTAGAATTTAGAAGTTATTTTAGAATTTTAGAATTTAAATTTTAAATTTCTATTTCGGGCTTAAATTTTAAATTTCTATTTAAATTTTAGAATTTAAAAGTTAATTTTCGATTGTTGACAGGGCCTTATTCGACTTTGTCCATGTATAGTGACAGGCCCGAATTCAGGCCTGTACCTGAACATGGATAGGGATGAATATGGCTATGTCCCTTATGTTTAAATTTTAATTTTTTAAACATGTTTCAAATATCTTTAAACAAGGCCGAATTTTAAATTTTTAAATAGGGTCGAATTTTAAATTTTTAAATAGGGCTGAATTTTAAATTTTTAAATAGGGCCAAATTTTAAATATGTTTAAATGTTTAATTTTTAGAAAATTTAAATTTTTAGTTAAAAATTTGAGTTTAGAATGTTGATAGAGCCTTATTCGACCCTATCCATGTATAGGGACATGCCCGAATTTGGACTTGTCCCTATCCATGGACAAGGAGGAATATGGCCCTATCCATGTATAGGGACAAGCCCGAATTCAGGCATGTCAATGTACATGGACAGGGCCATATTCGACCATGTCCATGTAGTACCTCAAGCAACAGGATAAGTAGATCTAAAACCAGTAACAAAGGCCCAGTTCCATAGGAAATCCATACAACCGCTAAGAAAATAGATAGAGTTGCAGAAAATAGACAGAGGCCTAAAGAGACTGTAAACTTTAGGGTAGGACACATACTAGCTATTCTAACTATAATCAGTGAGACCAAGGGCTAAGCATGACTGCTACAAGGCCACCACTACCCTGAATAGTGCCCAAACTGAACAAAATTAGACTCTGACAACAAATCTAAGGAAACATCACCATAAAGGACCTAGTACATATCACAATATTTAACATAGCTAACAAAAATATTGAAATACAAAAATATGTCTATATTAGTTGCTGCAATAAGAGAAAAATAAGTACAATGTTGACAAAAACTCTACTTCTCTGCTAATAGTATTGCTAATTTAAATTTTTAGGAAATTTAAATTTTTAGTTAAAAATTACAATCATGGAAACAATAGGGATAAAGGAAGTGTATAGAACCATGAATCAAACCTGTTGTAATCATACTGGCTAACTTTATAGGGTTGAACATGATAAAGTAATGAGCTAATTTGATATGAGACGACAACAAGCCCTGTGAACAAAATGAATTACACTACATTCTTTGCTTAGAAGTAATTCCATCATATTCATTCATAATGACACTGATGTTGCATTCTTATTGATTAGGGTCCTACTCCTAGTATAGGATATGAATAAGACCTATACTAGTTGTGCTTATATGTTACATGTATGCACTTCTTATACCTTTTCATATTTATGGGATTGGTTCTAACTCAGTACTAATACAAATACAACAACATCCTTTACAATCAACTTATGATAATCTACTCTATGCATCTATACGATCTCAGCATAATATAGGGTTATGACTCATACAAGAAGATTTTTTCATGTTCTATGATGTGTGTTTGATATGTCATTATAACTACGAGTAATAACTAAGAGTAATACATATCTAAACTGATGTGTGTTTCTGATCTTTGTTGGATTTGTTGTCATTCTATGAAAAATGACAGAATTAATAGAATTAAATCTAAATTAAATCTGACAGAAATAGAACATAATTAATTGTGTTAATTCTATTCATGATTGGTATGTTAATTTTGTTCATGGTTGGCATGTTATTTTCTTAATCATTTTATGTTGTTTTCTTATCCAAATAGTAAATTAAATCTTAATTTTAAAACAAAATATTACATATAATTGATTTTAGAAACTATGGTATGATCTATTGTGACAAATTTTTATAGTGTAATATATATGACACTTAACAAGTCCTTTCCATATGTCCATCTATAAAGGACACACACCTATATATGACTTTGTGACATCTATAAGAATGAATATAGGAATGTATTAACATCTTCRTRTGACCATATTTGTTATCCTATTTATAAATAGTTMTAGGTAAATGAAACATAGTATAATTATTAAAATGGGTATATAAATATAAAGTTAATGAAGAAAGGTTATAAAGTTAAAGTATTAAAGTTTTAAAATTTCAAACTAATTCAATATAAAGAAGGTATMTTTTCAGCAATTTTGTGACAATTAAGACTCACTCAATTGCATCTTCTTCAAAATATATATCCCATTAAAACTCGCATTACTATGTTTAAAATAGGCTAAGATGCACTTACATTTGAAATTATTGTCATGAGTTCTCTCAATCTAGATTTCTAACTCCAACAAAGCCTCCCAATATTACACTTGCTCCATTTTCTCCACCTCATCTTCATATAACTTAATATTGAAGACAATTTAAAAATTACGTATAGTGATGACCAAACTTATTGAATTCTTATCTTATTGATGATATTTATATTCATATAATATTACTTCACACATATTGACCAAAGTTATTGAATGTTTATCTTATTGATGATATTTATATTCATATAATAAAACTTCAAATTGAAAACTTATTAATCAATTCATTAATAACCCAGACATTAGTAACTAATGTGTTTATTGAACCATAATATTGTATGTGTGTTGGATATTTAGGCATATCTAGCACACACATATCCCACATGTAGACGATAATAACAAGTGATGTTCCTAATGCATATTTTTAAAATGTTCACAACTAATCATGCATACAAATAAATAAATTAAATCAAACTTCAAATGATCCTCATTAAAGAAAGAGTAATAATTCAACATTCATCCATCTTTAAAATTGAATTATTATAATTTAAACATGTTAGGAACTATGTGAGGAAACAAGGAATCACATATTGAATCCCAAATGTGATCCTCAATTGACTTGGAATCACCCAGGTCCTTTTAAACCTTTAATTTCATCTCGCATCTACCATCTCATCGCTATTGTTTTGAATTGATTTCCCTTGGCAAACCCAACTTCTGATTTCAATGACTTCTATGTGTGGGTTTTATTGATTATTATTAAAAGATTGTGGTTTTATCTTTTGTCACTTATCCCTTTAGTCATCAGTCCATGCCTGAGCAGTCGTCCAGGAGCCAAATCGACATTCGCCACTTCAATGTTTAAAGACCTATAGATTCAAATGCCCTGCTTTTCTGTGCATGGAGGATGAGTGAAGGATAAGAATTTGCCATGATGTCTATGGACCCCTTACTTATATTTGATTTGATTGATTCATGGATGAATGTCTAGTCTTTGAGCCTTCTTATGAGCGAGTACCTCTACGGCTTGATTGATTAAAACTTTGATTTATCTCTGCATTTTTAATTGCTTGAACTTGGGTACATCTCTACATTTTTATTGATAGACTGTGCATTATGAATGATAAACCTATGAGTTGAATGACAATCCCTTGGAGAACCAAACTTTTGATTGCAATGACTTCTCTGTGTGGGATTTATTGATTATTATGAAAATATTTTGTTTTTATATTTCGTCCCTTATCCCTTTAGTCATTAGTTTTTGCCGAGCAGTCGACCAAGAGCCAAATCGACAGTCATCACTTCGGTGTTTAAATACCTATAGATTCAAATGCCCTTCTTTTCTGTGCATGGATGATGAGTGAAGGATAATATTTTTTTATGTTGTCTATCCCTTATTTGTCTTCCCAAATTTGTCAGTATCAACATTTTCTAATATTTCATCATCAATGTTGATAGATTCTCCTTCATATTTCAATTTAAAGTTTATATTAAAAAACATAACTCGAACAAAAATTCACTAAATTATATATACTTGAGTGTTCATCTTGTATTATCTAAATTTATGTACATACCTATAGGTGATTCGTCTTTTGCTTCAATTTCGGTTTCAACGTCTTCTGCTTCAATTTCGGTTTCAATGCCTTATGCTTCAATTTCGGTTTCAATGTCTTATGCTTCAATTTCAGTTTCAATGCCTTATGCTTCAATTTCAATTTCAACGTCTTCTTCAACGTTATGAGACAAATCTATTTATGTTTTTTGAAAAACATCAAATTGTAATTACAATCAATTATATTATTTACAATATTTTAAATTTGAATTCTATACTTTGAATTCTGTACTTTATGAATATAGTCCCAATGTGTGTCGTGTGATCGATCATCATATGTGCATGCATAACTGGTTGAACTTCTTCTTGGTGAAAATATCTATTGACATTATTGTCGTTTCGTTCTTCAATATTTGCACGTTCTCGTTTCTTTCTCCAATAAAGCTCTTTCCTTTGCTCGTTTTGGCGAGTATCATCTCGAGTGCGATCAAATGTTTTCTTGTGCAAACTTTTGTTTTGCATGACTTTTATAGTTATCTGTAAAAAATATGTTCAACAAAGACTTCACCTTGAAAAAATGCTCAACATTTATTTTTCAACATATAAATTGTTATTCCAATAAAAACTTGAACAAACATCAATTACCTTATTCAACAAAAACCAAAAATATGATCTAAAACTTTGTTTAGGTGCTCTAGAAAACCATCATGTATCAATATTGATCCTCTGATTAATCCTATGGAATAGAGGGAAGAAATAAAGAAAGAAAATAATACAATTGCAATCAATAATAGAAATGCTTTGAAATCCCTATCCCCGAGCTCATATATGTCTATCCATTCGATGAATTGTGTTAAATGTGTTCAACGAAAAGCCTATTTATACAATTTGACATGAAATGAAATGATACGATGTGTCTTTTCATATTTTTTGACCGATGAAATTCGCTCAATAGGATTTCGGTCGAAAGAAGTTTTTTTTGGCCAAAAACCTTGGAAACCGTTCAGTTTTGATGGTTTCCGTTAGAATTTAGTCTTTTGGCCGAAAACATGAAATTGAGACTGAAAACAAAAACCAGAGAATGTCCCCAAGCTTACCTGAACTTCGGAGGTTGCAGACTCCTGCAAATACTTAGAATTTGGTTTCGAAAATGACACCAACATTTCCAAAATTGAATCTACTTTCAATTCATATAATTTTTTTTCATTTTCTTTATTTTTATCTATTCTTATTTAATTTAAAAAAAAAATCATTGCTTAGTGTTTTCAATAGACATTATGATTTGGTGAAATGAAATATCGATATCTCTAAAAATATACAGTGAAACATTTAGAAAAAATATATTCATAATCCTTAAACTGTTCTTTTCAATAGGGTATATTTAGATTTTAGTTTTAAGTAAAAATTAAGATAGATACAAGGTGTATAAAAACATGTTCTTAAAATCTGCAACGTTTTCAGCTTGGTCAACTTCAAAAAACTCTAGAAATTATAATATTCATTCGTTAGATTCAAAATTATAGTCATAATAAAATTGAGTCTCTGTAGATTGTTCCGGTATATTTCGTTTCTTAAAAACACAAGTTTAATAATAGATACATTGTTGTAGGAAAAAGTAACTCACTATCATTCCTTTCATGTTTAAGGAACATACTGTTAAATAGTTGTCAAATTGACATATCAAATCGTGATAAAAAAGATTTGAAAAATAGTCATTGGAAAGCTTACAAAATTCTTCACAAGTTTTTTTTTTACTATAAAGTGAAATTCTAAAAAACAAATTACTTTTGTATGCTGGAAGTTGAAGAACTTGTGAAAATACAGTTTTTTTTCTCATAAAACAAGCAAAAGTGTAACCCATCTTTATGATTTCACCCTACCACTCTTCATTCGCTTGCTAAGTTAATTAGGAATTAATTGAAAAGTCAGTCAATCTTCTATAGTTACATTGAAATTATTGTAACAACCCATCAATGAAAATATATATTTTATGGTTTAAATAAATATTTATTATATTATATATATTCTAATATGAAATAATAATACAAAAAAAAGAGCCACAAACTCTAGCTAACTAAACACGTGATTAAAAAATTCATGCAACCATGTCCAAATGAAGTATGAATAAAGTATATTAATATTAAGCACATCTTATGTTTAAGCGTGTCTCATATTTAAGCCCTACCCCCTATCCTTGCATGCGAGGACAATACCACATTGGTCTTACAAGGACCTTTTCATTACCTTATAAGAAAGATAGTATATCAATTAGTAAAGTTTAATAGTAAAGGAAATACAATTGCATTTTAACATATTATAAATTATGAATGCAAGTTACAATTACTTAAGATTTTTCACAGTCATGTTGTTTGTAGGTTTCTTCTACTCAACTTTGAAGAAGAGTGGAATTATTATAACATCCTAATAGTTTGCACAATTTGGAATTGATCACAATTAAATATCCTAACACCATCTCAAGGGCAAGCCAGGGATGTATTTGTTATTATTTTCTTGATTTTTAATTTCTTAAACTATTTATTTACATGTTTTTTAATAATTTTTTAATTTAATTAAAACAACCGACCTAATTTATATGCACTCCCTTATTAAATTGTAACAAAATAGTTAAGATGGAACTTGGACATAATCAAAACCCCACACAATGACATCAAAGCACATAAAACCCCAACCCACCACAACCACCAAACACAAAAAAAAAAATGATGAAGGGTTGACTTCTTTGAGATCAATTGTTCGTGACTTAAGGAGTAAAATAGAGCCTAGCTAATTTTCATTGGCCACATCATTGGATTCCATTATATCTTCCATTGCAATTTTCCAAGGGAAATTAAACAATATTTATGAATACAAGGCTTGTATGTTTGACTATTATAGGAATCACATCAATAAAAACCAAGTCAGAGACTTGAATATTATGAAACCACATTTCATGTAACTATTTATTGATCCTAGAACCATACTACAACCACCATTCAAAAATAGACATATTTGTATGGATTGGTGCATCCATTAACAATTTAGGGATAATTGGATGGAAACATGTTTCATGGTGCTTGAAAAACCTCCCTACAATAACTAGGAGGTGCCTCTATATTTCCTAAGGAAATTATGGGAAAATGTTATTTGATCACCATGTCAACTACTTTGACATTGGTCAATTCTAAGGGGTGGGTCTAGAGTTTGCATAGAACAAAGAGCATACTAGGTATAACCTTATTCTAGATCCTCTTCCTCCTAGGAGAAGGCCTAACCACCCTATTCAAAATCCTCCCATTAGAGAAGGCATCTAGCAGACACAATTATGTTTATCAGGATTAACCTGAATGTTGGTGCAACATGGGAGTTTTGTTGCACTATATCAAAAAGAGGTGCCCAATGGTGACGTTGAAAGTGGGGCTGGACCTTCAACCCCTATTGTAGATTGCATCTAAGAGAGGGAACATGGATAAAGTATTCATTCATGTGAGATTCATAGATGCTTGAATTGAGGGAATTCTTGTTATAGACCGATGGAGACGAGTGGACATCAAAGTTGCATGGACAAGGTTAGTATATTAACAATCTCTATATTCTTCATATATACATATATGTATGTTTTTGTGTGTGTATAGTATTATGTGTATTTATTTCGATATCATATTATATGAAATTTTGTAGTTTCTATACCCCTATAACGGACCCTCTATACTAATAGATGCATCAATGTCATTCTCCACCATTGATGTAGCACTAGAGACAACATGTTCATTCAATGTAAGGAACAAACATGTATATGTGACATTTGGTAAATTTACCATAGTGATTTCTTTATTTTGCAACATCCTCAAATATAATGTTCTTGTGTTTTACAGGTTGTGGTACCATATGGTGACGAGCCATGTCCTACCTAGGATGGAAAAGTCACCAGCTTCACAAGTATCATGTGTTGAGTTAATTCTTGTTTAAATATGAAATTTGTTATATTTATTTTGTTGAACTTTAATTTTTGATACTAATAACAATATTACTAATATCTATGCAGGTTGCATAAGTTTTCTCCAGCTACCAGGATAGTCTAGTCCTTCACACCCTGCCACAACTCTTGAGTTACCTCTTTCCAGTGCAAGGGTTTTACCATCTAACCTATTGCAAAGGAGGAGAGTCAAATCAAAACCATGGCAGAGTGTTTCACCTACTGTACAACGACCATCTTCAAGATAAATTTTACTTTCATCATAAATTCAAAATAAAACTATAAATACTATTTGTAAAGGTTTCATATTATGTCGATATTTAAACCAATGATAATCACGATGATCTTGGAACCCAATATCCCAGACATGAAAAGAGACAAAAACCCACATAAAACCAAATCCCCACACACCAAATGTTATACATGCTACAGAGAGAATATTTATCTCTTTCTCTGTCAAAGTACTTCAAACCAGCATTGAAATGTGATAAATTGTGAAGCAAGAAATGCAGAGAGAAAGAATAGAGCAGAAATAGTATTCAGTATATTGAAAATGTAAGGAGAAGAGTTAACAAAGAAGTTACGTGCAAAAGGAAAATAGCTGAGCTAAATAGGCTCAAGAAAATCAAGAAAAGAAAGTATAGTTGGCCAGGACAACTGGCAGTGTACAGTCAGCTTGTTGAGGTTACATTATATTTAACACTCCCTCTTAAACTCAACAGTTACAAACATCAACACTGATTATGCCCAAGTGTTTCCTCTGAAAATCAAAAACAGATTTTCCCAGTGGCTTTGTGAAGATATTTGTGAGATGATCTCGAGAACCATATAATTGAAGTGCAATATCACCATTATTGACGAGCTCGTGGATGAAGTGAAAGCGAGTGTAAATGTGTTTTCTTTTCTTGTGAAACGCATGATTTTTGGATAGAGAAATTGTTGAGGTATTTCCATAGAAGATAAGAGTTGGATCCTTTTCTGTATGTGACATATGTTTCACTATTCTTCTTAGCCACACAGCTTGACAGGAAGCTGAAGTAGCAATGACATACTCTGCTTCTGCAGAAGATAATGATACAATTGGTTATTTCTTTGATGCCCATGAGATCATGTTCGTGCCTAGGAGAAAAACATGTCCTAAGGTGCTTTTCCTGTCATCTAGGTTGCCTGCAAAATCACTGTTTGTGTAACCAGAAAGTTGATTACTATCAGATTTAGTGTACCATAAGCCAAAATTGATAGTTCCTGCAATATATCTTAGAATCTGTTTCACCATTTTCTAGTGAGAATCTTTGGGGGATTCCATGAATCTGGAAATAAGGCTAGCAGCATACATAATATCAGGCCTAGTTGTTGTAAGATACAACAAATTGCCTACTAAACTTTTGTACAAGGTAGGGTCCACTGTAGGGCCTTCATCTTTCTTGCTCAATTTTGTGCCTAGGGGTATAGGGGTTTCTGTTGGATTGCATTCTTCCATGCATAATCTTTTGATGATGTATGTTGCATACTTTTTCTGACAGACAAAAATTCCTTTGGTTGATTGATCAACCTCAATCCCCAAAAAATATTTCATTATGCCAAGATCTATCATCTCAAACTCAGATTGCATGACATGTTTAAAATTGGTTAATTCAAGATTTCCAGTATATATCATGTCATCAACATATAAACATACAATCAAAATTTTACCGTGTTGATCAGTTTTGGTGTAGAGAGTTGGCTCATTTTGACTTCTGCTGAAACCACTTTTGATCAGATAAGTGTCAATTCTACTTTACCAAGCTCTTGGAGCTTGCTTTAAGCCATACAAGGCTTTCTTCAACTGATATACTTTGGCTGGATACTCTTGGACTTCAAATCCAGGTGGTTGATTGACATAAACTTCTTCTTCTAAGAAACCATTTAGGAAGGCCGACTTGTCATCGATCTGGTATACTTGCCATTTATGTTGGGTTGCTATGGCCAATAGTGTTCTTATAGTGTCTAACCTCACTACTGGAGCAAAAGTTTCACCATAGTCAGTACTAGGTTGTTGTGAGAATCCTTTGGCAACAAGTCCTACCTTGTGTTTTTTGATCTACCCTTTTTTATTGAGTTTAGTTTTGTAAACCCACTTGACACCAATACTTTTCTTGTGACTTGGAAAATGAACAAGATCCCATGTCTTTTTCTTCTCAATGGAGTCAATTTCATGGTTCATGGCTTGAACCTAATGTGGCTCCTTAGCTACTTCTTTAAAAGATGTAGGTTGACATGACATTAAAGCAAAAAGGTTGTGTTGTTCAAAGTCATCCAACTGCTAATGGATTTCTCTCAAACTTCGAGTTCTCTGATTTTGAATTTCAGAGGACGAGTCTCTGCTTGAAGTTGAGTTATCCTGAGAATTTTTGGATCGTCCTTGTACCTGCAATCTTGGAAGAATAGGTAGAGGTATCTGTTGTCTTGAATTTTATATGTTTTCAGAACTGGGCAGCAATGGATTTTCACTATCCAATTGCTTCTTTTCTGATTCATTCCATAATTGATTTTCCATAAATTTTACATCTCTGCTGAGAATTAGTTTATTAGAGATTAGATTGTAAATCCTGTAGGCTTTAGATGTTTCACTATATCTAGTAAAGATACATTTTTCACTTCTATCGTCCAATTTCTTCCTTAATTCAGAAGGTATGTGAGCGTATGCTATGCATCCGAATGTCCTTAGATGTGCAACATTTAGCTTTGTCCCACTCCATGCTTCTTGAGGGACTTTCATCTTTAGACTTGTGGTTGGAGATCTATTCAAGAGATAAACTGAGCATGCTACTGCTTCAGCCCAAAAAATATTTGACTAACTTTTCTCATTGAGAAGTGTTCTTCCCATATTCATTATTGTCTGATTTTTCCTTTCAGCCACTCCATTCTGTTGTGGAGTATACATGGCTGTTGTTTGCATGATAATGCCTTGTGATTTGCAGAAATTTGCAAATTCATTGGATTTATATTCTCCTCCTTCATCGGACCTGAGTGCTTTTACATATTTTCCACTCTATTTTTCATCTTTTGCCTTGAATTTTTTGAATTTTGCAAAAGTTTCAGACTTGTGTCTGAGAAAATAGATCCATATTTTTCAGTTGAAATCATCAATAAATGTTAGAAAATCAAATCTGCCACCTATGGACTCTTTTTGCTTTGGTCCACATAGGTCAATGTGAACTAGTTTGAAATGTTGTTTGGCTTGATTGGATGATTGTGGAAAACTAGTTCTCTTATGTTTTCCAAGTATGTAAGACTCACATGGGGAATTTTGTTCTTTGAAGAACGAAAGACCTTTGATCATGGAGTGCTTCTGAAGAAGACTGAGACTCTTAAAGAGTAGATGTCCAAATCTTGTATGCCAAGCCATTGTTTCATTCATGGTGGATGCACTTTGTGCATATGGTTGAATTAGATTTGCAGTTCTGAGTGTAAGGGGAAACATCCTATTCTGAGTCATGTGGATTTCAGAAATCAATTTTCTTCTTGGGATTTTGTCATATATCTTGCAATATGCTCCCTCAAAGAGTACTTTATAGCCATGTTCAATGAGATGTCCTACACTTAGCAGATTATGTTTCAGATCTGGAACATGATAGACATTGTTTATGTCTTTCTTTTCATTTTGTTTAGTAAGAATAGGTACAGTTCCTTTGCCTTGAATTTTGACTAAGGAATCATTCCCAAGTGTAATATCAGATGAGATTGAAGAATCAATGCATGAAAGTAAATCTTTGTTACCTGTCATGTGATTGCTGCATCCAATGTCCAACAACCAGAGATCTTTAGGTTGTTCTTTAGACTTGTGACATGAGAGAAACATACCTTTTGAGGTTTCTCCCGTATGATTTGACACATGTGCTCTTCCTGAGAGATGATCTGCCTACTTCTTCCTGCATTCAGATTCATAGTGCCCATATTTTTTGCAGTAATAGCATTGTATGCTTGTTTTTTCATTTGATCTTCTCCCTCTGCCTCTTTGAGGCTGAAAACTCTAATTCTGATTCTATTGTCTGTGTCCTCCATTGGAATGACGGTTACTCTGATTTCTCCCTCTTCCTTGATGACTTCTACTTCACCCTCTGCCTCTCCCTCTGCTGAAGGAGAATTGCGTTTTGAAAGCATTGGAGATTGACACATCTGTGAGATGCATTCTGGTCTCATGTGTCACCAGGGAGCCAGTTAGTTCATCTGTTGAAAAATGTGACAGATCCTTGGATTCAAAGATTGTTGTGACAACCATTTTGAATTTATTTGCTAAACTTCTGAGGACTTTCTCAACTATGCATTGATCAGTGATGGCTTCACCATTCAATCTGATCTAGTTTACGATTCCCATGACTCTGGTCATAAACTGATCGACATTTTCAGACTCTATCATTCTTAAAGTCTTGAATTGTGTTCTCAAGGTCTGCAGTTTGACTGTTTTGACCCTGTCATTTCCTTGGTAGGATGATTTAAGGATGTCCCAGGCCTGTTTTGATGTACTAGTGCCTATGATTTTTGAGAAAATCGAGTCATCCACTGAATTTTGAATCAAGAATTTAGCTTTATTTTCTCTGTTCCTCTAAGTTGCCTGAGCAATTCTCTGCTGGTTTGTCATGGCAGAAATGTCTGCTGGATCTGGTTCCACATATCCAAGATCCACTGGATCCCAGCACTCTTGTGCTTACAAGAACGATCTCATTCGAAGAGACCAAAACTCGTAGTTCTTTCCAAGAAGAATCGGACCCTGAGTTGGTCCTAAATTGCTAGACGTCGATATTTAAAGAATTTGAACAAAGAAAAAAAAAAAATTGGAAAAATTTTGTGTTTACTTGTTTCTTGCGCTTAAACCAGGTCTGCTAATTTCTTGTAGTGACTTCGGAACTTTGAGATTCAAGATTTCATGAGTTTTGACTTCGCGAGTTTTGGCTTCGCGATTCTGACTTTGGGACTTCGTTATACGAGTCCTCCGAACTCTCGTCTCTCTAACTTCCAATCGCCAAAACACTGAAGAGAGCTTAATGGCCTTGGATTGGCCCTTAGTCTCGGTTCAATGTGACCACACGCCTAAATGTTAAAGAGCTACCATCTTTTTGCGATTCTGAGAATAGCGATGCCTTCACCGGTTCTCTGTCCCTCAATTTGCTGAAATCTGAAATATCCCAGTGCTTATTCAAACGCCTTTTCAGGATTTCTTATTTCGAGATTTCCTGTTTCCCGATGTCAAGTATCTTTGACCCTTTGTCCTTCTGATCTCCGAAATGTCGATTTCCTGAAATGGCTTTAACAACAATTAGCCCCTTGAGCTATGCCTTGATCCATTTGACCACTACTCATAAGACCACAGTCTAGTTTTAGGGTTTCGCGACTAAAGCGCCCAATCTCCTGTCCTCTTGACCCCCAAAATACAGATACACAGAATGCCGAAATGGCAAAGTGTCCTTCTCCTTTCGGAAAATCTCCCAAAATCCTAGATTGTTGCCACGCGTCTCCTCAAGATGGACGGTCGTCCTGCTTTTCGCGATTTCGCGACCTATGACCCTCGGTGACACAAATCCTCTGTCAACTTGAAACCTCGGTAGTCGAAATACTGACGGTTTCCTCGATCTCTGCCACATGTCCCAACGAATAGATGGTTGTGATCTTTTTGGGATTTCAGGACTTTCGCCATGGAGTGTCCCAACCTTTGTCAACAAGACCTTCGATATCCCGAACTATGAAATGCTGAAATTTTGATGGCGCTTGGATCTGCTGCCACATGTGCTAATTAATGGATGGTCAACATGATTTTGGGATTTTGTGTATCGGGGTTTGGAGTGCAGTCTCCTTTTCATATCCAACTCCCCATTCCTGATTTCGCGATAGTGTTAGATCGACGGCTCACGATCTTTCTCGATCCAATGGCCTAGAATGAATCAGGATCTCGCGATTCACGAATTCTCATGACAGTCTTCTGACCTTTACATCTTGAGAGTCAGCGAAATGTCTAGATCTTGCCGTGTGTCCCTTGATGGATGGCCCTAACTATTTCATGACTTCACAAGTCAAAAATTTCTCCTATGCACTCTAGAGGACTAAACCTCGTGCACTTTCTCACGGATACGATGGCTATCGGTCCTCTGCGCAAAATCCAACAGTTGTAATTCTTTCACCTTTTTTGCACTCTCCTCGTCCCTTCTGAACTGAATTTTCACCTCAGATCTGATCGCAAGATGGATCTTACGGCTACGATTGCTCGTTCTTGGCTTCTTTCGCGAGTTCTTTACTATTCTTGCAAAGATTCTCTCCCGCGAAAGAAAATTCATGAATCTTTCACAGATTTGAAAGAATTACATGAATTCTTTGAAGCTTACTATTCTCTGCTGCAATCTTTGACGGATTTGAGAGAATTCCTAAAATTCTTTAAACGATTCTACCTTCTTCAACAATCTTTCACTAATTTGAACGAATTTCTTTGAATTCTTCAAATGTTCCTGCCTCCTGCAACTCTTCTTCACGAATCTTTGAGAAATATGAAATTGTTCACGATTCTTTAGAGTTTCTCCTTCTGCAGTCTCTACTTGCTCAATCTTTTGAGCATATAACGCTCTTCTTCCTCGCATGAGCTTCCTACGATGATCTTTTGAGAGTATTACGGACAACTCTCCAAGCCTTGTGAAAAGTCTATGTCGCATGATCTCGTGATCCGTGTAAGCTCTGCGCTGTGAGGATCGTGTTGCTCTCCAACATGTGTGAAGAGGCTTACTGTTGTTAATCTGATGCCATGATAAATTGTGAAGTAAGAAATGCAGAGAGAAAGAATAGAGCAGAAATAGTATTCAGTATATTGAAAATGTAAGGAGAAAAATACAATGAGAAGAGTTAACGAAGAAGTTATGTGCAAAAGGAAATAGTTGAGCTAAATAGGCTCAATCAAATCAAGAAAAAAAAGTGGCTAAGATAGTTGGCAATGTACAATCAGCCTGTTGAGGTTACATTATATTTAACAAAACATAGTCACAACATGGCGAAATGTGAAATAGAAACGAATGATAAAGAAATTGCATATATATGGTATAAAAAAAGAAAATTTGATTTTCGTACCAACACAAACAAACATATATTTGAAATACATTGTAGTGATTTATTATTATACCACAGATAATCTCCATGCTCTTGGAACCGAATATCCCATAAATGAAAAGGGACAAAAATCCTTATAAAACCAAACCCCACACACCAAATTGTATACGTGTTTCGAAAAAGAATGTATCTTTCTCTATCAAACTACTCCAGTATCCCATCGCTGAAAATGGTCCAAAACCCGCACACACCAAATGGGGATTTATATAATAGTAAATGCATTTCAGTGATTCATCATTGTAGATATTTATATATAATAATAAATAAATACATTCAAAAAGATTAACCACGAGATATTTAATTGTGAGGTATATGTAAAGACACCAAGGATATTTGATGAAAAATTTGGGATTTCATTGTCTATGTACCCTCAAATTCAACCGATGCTTGAAGCCATAAACTTATTCTCGATGCTTGGAACATTAGTTTCTTGAAATAGTAAGCATAATCTTTGTAACTCTCCATGTTTAGAGTCTACGATTTGGGGAGGTTTAGTATCAAAGCAAGTTCACAGACATGTTTTCATATTTATAGACCTGATGTGTTCTTCTTTCCCTTAAATTGTAGAAGACATGTTAATCCAGATTATTATAACATGTGTTAATTCATGTATATCATTTGACTGGGTTTTATAATTAAGAATTAAAAATAGATTATTATTATTATAATATATTTTTGAATATTAAAAAATATTTATTAGATATTTAAAGATATAATTAATTAGGATTCTCCATTTAGAAATTCATTAAGGAGTGAATCTAATAAATCCACATTTTTTCCTCTACTTCAATTATCATATAATAAGCATGATTGTTTCACTTGTTGCAATACAATATTTACATGTATATCAACTTCATGTAAAAAGAAATTTCATAAATGGAGATTGAAGAGAGAAGATATCTGTTGAAACGGTGACAACTAATTTCCAATTTGGTTGGATATTGACATCTTGTAGATCCCTATTATTTAGGTTTCGGTTGAGGTTAATCAGTCCAAGTTAAGGATGCAATTAATTTAGAAAGAATTGTATAAATGTGAATGCCTCACAGGCATTCAGTGAGCGACGACTTCTAGCCCTCTTCCTGGTTGCCCACTCCTGTTTTTTCCTTGATAATCAAATGATTGCCATTGTTCCATGGATGTTTACCTCATAAGATGAAGAATTGTTCCATGGATGTTTACCTCATAAGATGAAGAAGGGTTTTACCACATAAATCTTTGTTCTCTTGTGTGATTGTTTAATGGCATATGTGTTTTTGTTGTATTGTAGATTGTGGACTTCCGCTGCACAACAATATCCACATAGAAATTCGAAATATATGTGAACCAATAAACAATTTTTTAATTAATCCTTTGAAACTCGGTATCAAAATCTCTCTTAAAAAAACAAGTTTTTCAAAATTTTATGTTATTGCTTATACATTTTGTAGTCTCAATTATGCCATTTTCGATTTGTAAGTTGGGTGAAAACACATTGTTTTTTTTTGTGTATGTTCGTTGAGCCAATAGGATTGTTCTGATTTACTATGAACCATCTCATTATGTACTGTTGAAAGTAGAGTATGTTAATGTTTCATGTACATTTAATAAATTGATTTGGTTAGTGAGATTATTAAACATCGCTCCTATATATAAATGAATAGATTGGGTTAATAAGATTATTAGACATCATTAATATACATCAAGATGGTTTTCTATTAATTAACTTTGTTACATTCAAGAATGAATTGAAATGTTAAAAAATCCTAAAATTTGTTAGAGAACGAAATGATGGCTAAACCAAGTTATTTGGAAAGGATGAGTTCACATTTTGTAAAAAGGGATGAATTTATTTTCAGGGGAATCATCCTTTTATAAAAAAAAATTGGATTTATTTAACATTATGGGCTCAGTGAAAGTGTTTAATATTTATTTTGGATGTATTGAACACTATGGTCTAAGTGAAAGTGTTAAATATTTATTGTTTGGAAATATTTATTAACTTTATAGAGTTTCTTAGAGTATATTATACAAGTATATTTGAGTCATTATATGGTATGTGTATGATTTATAACTTGTTGTGGATATTCCATTGGGGTAGCTCATCACAATGGAGCTAATAAATGAAACTGAAAAATAATACACTATAAACCCATCTAGAAGGTGAGGCTACTCTGTTCGTTTTCTTTAGTATGGAAAAAATGCAATTACAAAGGAGAAGGCACTCTCTATGGAGTTATCTGAGACATGTGGTCTATTAGGATTCTACAATACATTAACCCCCTATGTCATGCTCTCTAATTTACCATGTCCATTTTTTCTACTTTGTTATGGAACAAAATGCAATAACATAGAATTGAACCCATTCTCCTCCTAGCGTATCGATATTTAACATAGCCCAATGTCCATCTAGGGTTACGTTATTGACTTCCTTAACCTTCAATTAGTAATTAGGTTTGGACCTTATATAATATTCTAGAAAATAGACTACATGGAAAGACCCGCACATTTAAGAAATTGGGGCTAATATGATATCCACTTGCACCATGGTGATCAATACAGTAGGTCAACTTGTTGGAGAAATAAATTTTACATACAAACTTCTCTTGAGGGGATTATTTCATCAATAGAAAGGTATCAGTTTTTATAATATTGAATCTTTATCCATAGTAAGTTTTGGACCATTAAAAAAGTGTCATTTGATGCCTCAAAGTGGCTCCAAAAGATTTCATATGATCTTTTGGACTCATCTTTAAAAATTTAGACCAACCACCAAAATGGTCCTACAAGTTGATTCCTTCAAAATTTCCACTGAAAAAGTACTGAGATAGATCACAAATAATATAATGATCCAATATATATAATACCTCCCCATTTAGAGATGCTTTTGGTCCCCAAAATATTTACTGAATGAGGTGAGGAAAATTTTCCCTTAGCTTCTCCCTAGAGTACCATTTTCTTTTCCTGAAAGTTGTCCTTTCAACCTAATCTACCAAATGTCATGATTAGATTTTCTTGTAATTCTGGACCTCTTTTTCAAAACAATATCCTATCCCAACTTTGGATGAGTATTTGGTGCTAAATGATATATTGAAGCTACGACTTTCTCCTCCTCCCGATCCAACATGGAGGTCTCATAGAGTTTGAGATTCTCCACACTCACTACTGAGTAAATGGACATGTATGAGAATAGATTGAATCTCTAGAATTTATCTCCCACCTTTTCCAATACCTCAAAAGGACCATACCTAAGAGCCTTGATCTCCTTACCAATACTATGTAGTATTTCTTTTTTTGGTTGTAATCATACTCTGTCTCCCACTCTAAATGTTCTCTTTATTTTTTGTTGGTCATGTCTAGCCTTGTAATTTTCCAATAATTTATTTAGTGTCTCTTGTAGTTGTGAATGAATCTACTTGATATTCTCAACAATTGCTTCTTTTGTTAATGCATCTCCTACGAGGACCTCCCTCACTCCTCCCACTTTTCCATATACAACATCGAAGGATGAAGGTGTTAAGTATCCAAAACAAGTTTCAAAATGTGATTTACCAATAGAAGTGTGGAGTACACTATTATTAGAGTGTTGTATGTAGATTATATTTTTGTCCCATGTCTTCAGATGCTTGCAATTATAACCCCTCCAAAGCTATAGAAAATCCCTATTAACTACTTATATCTTCCCATCCGTCTATGGATGTTGTATATCTCTTCGACTTAGTGCCCATCTTTTCCCACAATGTAGTCTAGATTGTACTAACATATATGGTGTCCCTACCTGATATGATGCCCCTTGGTATCCCAAAGTGCATCTAGACCTATTCAAAGAACACCTTTATTTCTTCCTATCCCTTGATGGTATTTTTACAAGGCATGAAAATGCACATTTTGTTGAAGTTGTCAACTACACTAAATAAATAGTCATTTTCCTTGCACGCGGTCAGTAAACCACCCAAAAAATGCATGGAAAATTCTTTCCCAATCTCTACTAGGTACTCATAATGGATGGTATATACCGATATGGTCTCATGTAAAGAAACTGAAATGGTGACATCTTAATGTTACTTTGATAGTTTTTGTTGTATGTAAACTCTACCAGAGGAAATAACTCCTCCCAACGCTTCTGTTGGTCCATCATGTACATACGCAACATATCTTCCAAAATTTATTTCATTCTTTATATCTTTCAGTCTATCTCAGGGTGATATGTTGTACTAAAGATGAGTTGTGTCCCTAAGGTCTCTTGGAAACTTGTCCAAAACCGTCCTGTAAACATTGATCCTCTATCAAATATGATCCTTTTAGGCATGCCATGTAATCTCACAATCTCACTGATAAAAATTCTAGCTATTTATGGCACATGATACATCATGTGCACATGAATAAAATGTGTACTCTTCATCAGAGTGTCAACTACCACGAAAATCGAGTCATTCCTCGTCTTCAGCGGAAATCCAACAATAAAGTCCATCAAAATGACCTCCCATTTTGATTCTGAAATAACATGTGGCTGTAGTAATCATGTTGGATGTCTATGTTCAACCTTCACTTGTTGACATTCTAGACACCTTGCCTTGTAGCTCACTATTTCCACCTCCATTCCTTTCCAGAAGAATAAGGGATGAAGGTCTTCCCTCTTCTTCCTGACTACTGGATGATTCATGTACACTACTCTATGAGCTTCGATTAATATCAAAATTCTCAATTCATCGTTAGATGGTACATAAATCTGGTTATGATACCTCATCAATTCCTCATTGTCCAATGCATATCCTTCAAAATTTGGTACCAACATGGTGTCTTGTTCGATATTTTCCTTAACCTCTTTATACCATTTATTGTTGAAATGTACAGTTAGAATCTTTTCTCAAAGATTCATCTGAAGAGGTATCACCGAAAATATGTGTGGTCTCTAACTCAAATCATCTGCCACTCTGTTGATTGTTCCTTTTATGTAATTAATCTCAAAATCATATTCATTAAGAAATTACGACCAACTCCTTTGTCGCACGTTCAAGTCACTTTGCGTAAAAATGTGTTGCAAACCACAATGATTTTTTTTTAGTTCGAATTTTCGTCTAATCAGATAGTGTCTCCACACTCTCAGGGAATACACAATGGCCAAAAACTCCAAATTATGTGTCACATAGTTCTCCTCATGCTTTCTTATTTTCCTTGATAGGTAAGCGATCACTCGACCATATTATATCAATACTCTGCCTACACCTTCCTTGGATGCATCTATGCATACCAAGAATTCATGGTCCATGTTGAGGAATTTTAGTATCGATGCTATCATCAACAACCCCTTGAGCCTTTTAAATGATTATGTGCACTTATCGGTCCATACAAACTTCTTGTTTTTCTTCTGTAATTTTGTGATCAGATTTTCTATCTTTGAAAAACCTTCGACGAACCAATAATAATATCCCTCTAAACCCATAAAGCTATGTACTTATGCTACGCTCCTCAACATAGGCTATTATGTGGTAGCCTCTATCTTCGTTGGATCCACAATGATTCCTTCATCATAGATAAAATGCCCTAAATAATGAATCCTTGATTTATAAAAAGAGCATTTCGATGGTTTCTCGTATATGTTTTTTTCTCGTAAACACTATAGTACCAAGTGCAAATGTTCGTCATGTTCTTTCATCGTCCAAGAATATGTCAATATGTCATCAATGAATACTTGAACAAACTTGTCCAATTATTCACGGAACACCCCATTCATCAAGCTCATGAATACCCCAAGGGAGTTTGTCAGTCCAAACACTGAAACAATAAACTCATAATCTCTGAACCTCATCTTGAATGTGGTTTTAGGAATGGCTTCCTCTTTGATATGTAACTGGTGATATCCTAATATCAATCCGATCTTTAAAAACACAGTCCATCCCTTCATTTGGTAAAACAAATCATCTATTCTTGGCAACAAATATTGGCTCTTGATCGTTTCCTTGTTCAATTGACGATAATCAATACACAGTCTCCACGACCCATCCTTATTTCTTATGAAAATAATAGGCACACCCTAAGGTGACACACTTGGGCATATAATTCATAGATCCAACGACTCCTTTAGTTTCATTTTCAACTCCCATAACTCAGGTGTTGACATCTTATAAGGCGTTATTTCTATCGGTTCAATTCCAGGTTTCAATTCGATGGTAAACTCCAACTCTCTTTCCAACGAAAAGCCTTGTAGCTCTTCTGGGAACACATCAACAAACTCTTATACTACTGGAAGGTTTTATAATCCTTCCACCTTTCCTCTTTCATTTAGCACTAATATTTCATTTAGATTGCATCCCTTGCACATGCTCTTTTGTAGTTGTAGGGAAGAAATGAACCTCAAGGAAACTCCTTGGCTTCTTTCCACAATCGTTCTTCTATGTCCCTCATCATCAGTCAAAATCAATCATTTCTTCTTAGATTTGAGTATCCCATCATTTGATTCCAACCAGTACATATCGATCACAATGTCATAAGATCCCAAGATTGTGATATATAGGTCGGAATTCATTACAAAATATCCCAAGTTAATTCTCAAGTATGTAACCGTTCCTTCAACCTTTTGTTTGGAACCCAAAGTCATTTCTACGTACCTAAACTCATCCTACTCGACTGCCTTTACATTAATTAATTTTAGTGTTGCACTAGAAACAAATCTCTATGTAGCATCAGGATATATCAAAATAATAAAGGTTTGGTCGACCATTATACTTGTCATCTTGAGCATAGTGGAATGGTGCTCGGCCTGGCAATTATTTACCACTGCATGAATCCCATGGGACTTGCCCAAATATCCAACTTTAGTGGATCTCTTTGAGCCAACTACTTTGGCCCTCTCAACCGAATAGTCTCATTGGTAATGTGGCTCTCCACATGTCCAACATCCAGTCTTTGGTTCAGTACTCTTGGTCCCCGAAGTAGAAGTTGTTAGCCTCCCAACTGAAAGTCGTGGTCTGTTCTGCTGAACATGCCTAAACTGTTGTTGTTGTAGGTGACCCTATTTCTAATGCGATGTTCCTCTGTAGGGAGTCCTCTGTTGAGGAGTCAGTCATCATGGTGTTGTTAACTTGGATCCAATCAACATATCTTGATACCCTGATGTATGTCTGGCTGGTGTCTGATGCTGTTGTGCACTTGCCATTGTTTGTTGAGTCGGTCTTGCAAGAGTCCTACCTTGATTCTTGTTGGTCAGTTATTCCTCTACTATGAGGGCCTTTTGGACTGTGCCATGCAATGCCTGTGGCATTAGGATCCTCACCTTCGCACAGATGTTGAATATAAATCCAAGCACAAACTTGTTGACCTTTAGCTTCTTCATGTTTAGATGTGGATCATACCTAAGCTTCTCCATGAATCAGGCCTCATAATATGGCACCGTACGATCACCATGTAGTAAGGTGTTGAACTCATTGAGATGGTGCTCAATGAATTCCTTTGATAAATACCTCTCCCATAACTACTCCTCGAGCAGTTCCCATGAAACGTCTTCAATGACCATGTTTAGTTATGGTAGGAGCATCTTCCACCATAGAAGAGTGCTCCCCTTTAGCTAAAATACCACCATGTGGAACTTCATGTTGGAGGTGTAGTCACGAAGTGAAAATCAAATTGCCATGTTCTCCAACCAAGCCTTGGTAACTGAACCATCTGTGGCACCCATGAACTTGGGAAACTTAACCTTCTCGAGTTCTCTATGAATGATACCACTGCTGGCTGGAGTGCGTTGTGGACACTCAGGGAGTATAGGGGCCCTAGACTCATCTATATCTATTCATTTAATTAGGTCCTTTGAAATCCTCTGAAAGGACCTCATCAACCCAACCACATCCCCCACAATAATTTTCTCCTGTCTAATGAATTTTTCTTCTCCTTAGGTGTTAAACCCCTCTAGCGTGGATGTTGTTGGAGGCATTGCACCTCTGCCCCTAGCACCACATCGTCTACCTCCATGGTATCCTCTAACAATGATTACCTGGATGGAAAAATTTCAATTTTAATTAGCGATAAGTTATTAATCAAGTGTTTAATACAGTGGAGGTCATAATGATCCCAATTCGCGAGGTTGAACCTGCTTTGATACCATATGTAACGTCCCTTTGTTACGACAAAAAAAATGATATGTAAGAGGTAAAAATAATTTTTCATTAGAAAATTATATCATCATGACATAAAAATAACATCACAAGTTACACTTCATCATAATTATTAACGACCCATTCTATGCATTAACCTAATTAACAATGAGGAATAATCAATGCATAAACATGAAGATCAATGCTATTCTACACCACACAATCAACTAAAGTAAATTACAGATAATTGATCAATCATGTCACTGAACATAAAGGAACTACCCTCCCAACCTACCCTGCAAGGTTAGGACCTCCAGGACACATAAGAAACACTCAAGCCCAGGATTCAACCATTTTATATTGACCACTTAAGGTATTAGGGCTGGTGACTATTCTGAGGAACAAGGATGTGTCTAAAAGCCACTAATCCAATCAAGCTTAAAATCAACTATAATCAATCAATCAATCCTAATAATTAACTATTCATGGCGCAAGAGTAATCTAAGTACCTTACCAATCATACACCAACATTTATTTCAAGGCGTGTAGTGGTAATTATCAAATTTTGTTCCATGGCACAAAGGAGGTCTAATCGCTTAATCATTTATATATGAACATTTTTTCCATAGCGCAACGAAATCTAATTACTTAATCTTTACACAACATCATTATTCCATATTGCAATTCATCTAATTACTTCATCATCAGCATATTCCATGGCGCAAAAGAAATCATTTGTTTTATTTTCCTAGCGCAAGAGAATCTATGTACTCAATCAATCATACAACACCTCAAATTAATGGAGCAACATGGTATGCTACTAAAACTTATGATTTTGCAAGCAACAATACGTGTAAGGTAGAGAAACGATATTTCATAAAGATAAATGAATCAAGAGCGCAATAAAAATAGATACCATTAGAATGTCTTATCTTGATTAAGGGGTACAATAAGAAATTAATACAATTTTATAGCCGTTTACAGGTTACTTATAAGGTGATTATACTTATATTGAATTATTAGAGACAAGATTTCCTATGTATCCACTAACAAGTGATGCATCAACACACATGAGCCATAGTAAGATAACTCCCACTTTAACTTACACATTCAATTGTATGGATTTTTTTAGAGGAGGGTCATGCTTACTAACTTACCAACTTAACATTCTGCTCCAAAATTTAATTAGATGAGCCCCACTAGGAATTACACTTATGTCCATCTACAATTAAATCCAATCATTAAAAGGATGAAAGGGTATTTTTTATTTAAATTTTTTCACTAAGTATGACAACTAAAGAATATGAATTATCTCCTTGGGAGATACTATTAATTTTATTCCAACAAGATGGTGATATCTAAACTTAAGATATGTAAGGGTAAGTCGTGATGATCCTCTTAGTCCAAATGTACATTGGGAGCAGTTGCTCCATAAATCACTCTAAGTAGGATGCCAATAATAAAAAATCAAGTTAATTAAAGGTTGAGTAATTTCACGAATGACCAATCTCAATTTAACATGAGAACACATATCCTAAACTACAATTCCATTGGAATTAAGTGAAGACACAAACTTTTTTAAATCCCTACACAAGAACTCAATACTATCTTACATTTCCCATGTAATTTAAATGAGGAACAACTTATTAACGATAAGAAAACTCTAGGCTAGCCTACTTTTATCTCATTTTAACACAGACCAACAATAAATTAGTACCTTAAGGAATGCTTGCATGCCTTCAATCTAAGAGAGACTATATAGGGGTTCCCTTCCTAGAAAAATTAATCAAGATAATATGTTTTCTTGATATCTACCTACAAAAGATTGTATGAGTTTAGACGCTCTCCCAACTGGACATAAGTTGGTAAAGGTTATAGGCTAAGGGTTACCTCTCTACGACAAGGAAATTAAATAATTTTGTGGCGAGACCATCCAGTAAGGGTGCACGCGGGTAAGGAAAAACAGGTAGTGAGACAACGTGAAATCCTGAGTGTAATATCCCCAAGGACAAGCCCTGTTGTAATCATGTTTATGAATTGTAAATCATGTTTGTAGGTTGGTGAGATGAGTATTGATAAGCTAGTTGTCTTATGTGTTTATTAGGCTGGAGAGCCTAAGTGTTAAAGGCTAGGAGCCTGTTTTTGTATATGCAATATGCAGAACATTAATAAAATTAAACATCGTTGCATGTAGACCAATCACGAAGAAAGAGTGATGGGGGACTAAGATTTCATAGGGTGGTCGGTAAGGGAAGAGGGGGCTGAAAGGTTGGAAAGAGGGGCTAAACTTAGGGGCTTAAGACCTTGGGAAAGATATTTTATTATTATTCTAAAGATGTGGGACAAAACATGTTTTTATCCTAAGTTGTGGGAGAGGCAACACATGCATCTCCTACATGTGCAAAAGGGAATGCATGCAACTCCAAGAACACAAGTGTCAACCTGGGTGCATGTGGTTAAAAGCTGAAGCATCAGATGAGTCAAGGGTTTTCCCTCCATTCTTGTGTTTGTCTATCTGAAACTGAGAATTATGTCTGATCTTGGCATTGTCCCTCCATTATTTCATTCATCTGTCTGAACTGTGTGGCTATGCATATGATATCTACATTGATTCCTTGCCACGTAGCTCTGAAACAGAGGTTACCTGAACCGTGTTGTGTCTTAGTGTCTTGTTAGCATTTTCTATCGTCAGAACTGCTTGAGTCTATGTTCGACATCTGCGGTCATTGAGCTGTGTCACCTCTGTATCCTGTGAAACGAACCTATCCTCTCTTGCAGAGTCAAGTATGTACCCAAACTTTCTTTGGGTTGCTATTTTCTATGTTTCCTGAGTGGAATTGACCAGTTGTTGTTACTTTTATCCTCACCTTGCAGGAATTGGGATGAAAACTCATTGAAGAACTAGGTTGTTAGGATTGCAGTAGAAGAGGCAGGTTGTTAGGCCTGCGAGAATCTCTCTCCAGGTGAGAGAGTCTATTGGGAAGTGGTTTTCTCCCAGAGAGAGTCCAACACCAACTACGGAGCTCTAAGAATTCCTGATCCAGCCTGTTGCTGAGACCTATAGAGGGAGGTGAAGCATCGATGAACTGTTCTTGTGAAGTTGTATAATCCCAAGTTTAACAGGCATGTGGGGAATGATATTCCGTGAGTAGTGGGCGTAAGAAGGCTCTTGGGAAAATCCTTACAGTTTCTCTGTGCAGTTTTCCTGTAACCTCAGCCTAGTCTAGGATTCCCTTTCCATGGGTGGAGCTCAGTCCCATGTTGAGGGTGACCCACTGCTGAGTGTGATGAGCAGCGTGGTCTAAGGCTAGGAGGTTCATGGAAGGTCTGTACATAGTTGGTGGAGATACAACAGTTTCAAAGATAAGTATTAATTATGTGTTTTAATTTCAATTAAAATGCATGTCTGTGATGGTTGCAATATTATTATGTATTCTGTTGCAATGATATTTACTGCTAATTCCATTAATTTTGTATGTTAGTTGTTATACTCTGATTGCTCTATATTGTTGGTTAAATTTCATTAAATCTATTAATTAGATTTAATACACATGTTATATATATAAGTTTGAGAATGTTTCTGTGTAGTAGCATTGCCTAACCATGGGGTTGATGGCCAAGGACGTTACAATATGGTATCAAAGCGATGTTTTCAATGCTGAGCCTAGATGGGCTAGATAAGTGGTCTTTGGACCCAAGGTTTTGAGTGGAAATGGTGTTCGAAGGAACCGATTTTGAACCTTATATTTTTTATGAGTGTCAAGGGGTTACTTGGTTGTGTTACGAAGCTCAGGAGGAGTAGTGGTAGAATAAAACTGTAGTCGGCATGGTATTTGACCAGAGAGAGAGAGTTCTCAACACTTGGGGTGTTGGAGCCATAATATCTATTCAAATGGAAGGTAAATTCAGTACAACCGTCAGATCTGGAGAAGGTACAAGAGGGTTATCCTGGAAGCCCTTCAGAGTTTGACAATCGAGAGAAGCAGGGTGCACAAAGGCATAAATGCCTGAAACCCGAAACCCCGAGGTCCTGATGGATACCTACACTGTAGATCTGGAGAAAGGAGCTTGACCATTGGATCAAGTAGAAGAGTATATTGTAATTTTGGGAGTTTGGTTGTCGGGAGAAGTGGAATGTGTCATTGCACAAAATCCTGAAGTATGAAGTTCTAAAGTGAAAGAGTAGACGTGGTGGGGTTGGATGACATCGTTAGTATTCCTCCATGTGGCATCCTATGTGAGTATGGTTAGTGGGGCCCGAGTTTACGTAACATAGTTCAGGGTCGAAGGACCCATAGTGGCGTTGATCGCGATAGATCAAGATCAATGACCAGGAGGCATTGCGAGGACCCAAGTCACACATAAAATAATTATCCAAGGTGGTCCCACAATCCAAACTGTGGTTTCACTGAGGGGTTATGTGTCAGTGTTAGAAGAATTGTAGGATGAAAGGAAGGTTACTCCAAAACCACCATTGCATAACCCCATAATTTGGAAAAGCGTAAGTGATGTAACGTGATTATGTCACCTAAGATGATGTGTGAGTGTTCATAGATTAATGGTTCGAGGTGTGTGGATGTGAAATCTTCTGAAGCCTCGAAGTCCCGGAACTTAGACGCTTGAGGTTCCACTGCGAGTTTCAGCCATTGGATGATGGGTAGATGTGGATGGTTGATTTTCCTTAGGTCGCGAGCTCATTAGTCCAAAACTCAGGAAGTTGTTGTGAAGTGCTTTGAAACCCCCTGAAATGCAAAGTCATGAAGCGCCCCTTCTGTTAGGTGAGTGGTCACGACCCATGATCACGTGGGTTTGGGATTAAGAGAGAATGGTCTAGAGCCTGAAGGATTGTTACAGAGCCAAGCAGAGCTCAAAAAATTCATGAAATCTGAGCATTCTCTTAATTCATATTTGTTTATGAATGTTGTGGGATTTGTTAAGGAATAATGGCCTGCCAATATTTGGTTGTCTGCAAATTGTGTTGCAGAATTTTAGTGAGTGCCATAACAAATTAGAGTTGACACAGAGTGAATAAAAATGGAGGAGACACAGAATGATACTAGTTCATAGAATGAAGCTAAAGGGATGGATTTTCGTTTGGGAGTTGAAGGGTCAAACTCCAATGGGCATGGAGAAGAGATAGATAAGGAAGGCCATATGATGAATATCATTCAAAAATTGTAGAAAGATTCCAAAACTCACAGAATAGATAGAAGAAATCTCAGGAAATCTCAGGATAAACAAGGTGAATTCAAGTTAAAGTTGATGAAGAGTCTGGAGAGAATAGAAAAGAAGTTGAACCAGGAGAGAGACGTGAGAAAAATAGGGATTCACCTGACTTCTGAGGGAAGAAGATCAAGGAGTGTTGGTAAACACCATCATCACTCCCAAGGTCGCTCCAAGATGAGGACACACAGTAGTTCAATCCCATCTCCTACCAGAAAGCATAGGATATATAGAGTGGATGAACTGAAGGGAGAAATGAACAAGATTAAGCCTCCTACATTTTATGGAGGACATAAGAAGGAGGAAGATGAAAAAACATGGTTTCTCGACATGAGGAAATATTTCCAACTACAGAGTTATTCCTTTCATGTAGAAGGAAGAATTGCAATGTATCAAATTAAGGGAAAGGCATCCACGTGGTGGGATCAACTTGTGCAGGTGAATCAAATTAGAGAGAAAGATATCACTTGGAAGTAATTCAAGAGGTATTTTGAGAATAAATACTTGACTAAAAGATACTATGATGGAAATATGAAAGAGTTCTTTGAACTCAAGATGGACAGCATGACCATTGATGAATACGAGCGAAGATTTTTTGAATTACTGAAGTATGCTCCATTCATCAAGGATGAGACTGTCAAGATTCAAAGGTATCTAAGTGGACTTCCACCTTCCATAGGTGGAAAGATTCAGTATGATGATCTCAAGCCTATGGAAGAAACAATAATAATAGCAAAATGCTTATATGAGCAACAAAGAGAGAAGCTTAATTTCTGGAAGGCTTGGGAAGATAAGAAGAAATTCATGATGGATCAGAGGAACAAGGGAACTAAACCTCCCTTTTTCATAAACAATCTTGAAGGAAAAAAATCAGTTAGAGAGCCAAGAATGGATGATGTAGGGGAACAAAGGATAAGGCAAATGCCCATTCAGTGTTGGGGTTGTAAAGAGAACCACAATATAGAGATTGTCCCCATAAAAATGGAAAAGTGAGAGTTGTCCATAATGTTCAATAGGCCGAAAAAATGGAGGACATGGGAAGTAGAATGCCAAGGATCTACACATCCCTGGACAAAAAGTAAGTTGAATATTAGTCGCACATGATTGATGTGGAAGTTATGATTAACAACCATGCCTTTATTATTTTAATTGATTCAGGGGCTAGCCATAGTTATATAGATCCTAGAGTGGTGGAAATTTTGCATTTGTTGAGAAGAAAACATGAAAAGTCTTGGTTAGTGCAGTTGGATACAAGAACCAAGAGGAAGGTCACTGAGTTAGTTAAGTCTTGTCCTATGGACATGAATGGACTAAGCACAAAGGTTCAATTGAATGTTCTTCCTTTAGGTTATTATGACTATCTAATTGGGATGGAATGGTTGGACCAAAACCATGCCATATTGGACTGTCATAACAAGGTAGTCACTTGCCTGGATGAGGGAAGAAATAGGAAAAAATTCCAAGGAATTTCCAGAACTGTTTCTATCAGACAAATCTCAGCAATGCATTTGAAGAAGTGCTACAAGAAAGGTTGTCAATTATTTGCAGCCCATGTGGATGAAACAAATAAGGATAAGGTGTCAATTATTGGATATCATGCGGTACTAAAGGAGTTTGAAGATTTATTTTAGGAGATACCTGAACTACCTCTGAAGAGAGATATTGACTACTCTGTAAACTTGATGACTGGAGTAGCTCCAGTGTCGAAACCTCCTTACAGAATGAGTACACCAGAGTTGAAAGAGTTGCAATTGCAGTTTGAAGAGATTTTGAAGAAGGGGTACATACGCCCAAGTGTGTCACCTTGGGGTTCCCTGGTCCTGTTCATGAAGAAGAAGAATGGGACATTGAGATTATGTATCGATTTTAGATAGTTGAACAAAGTAATTGTAAAGAACAAATATCCTTTGTTGAGGATTGATGACATATTTAATCAGTTGAAGGATGCGAAGATATTTTTGAATATAGACCTCAGGTTGGGATATCACCAGGTAAGGATAAAGGATGAATACATCATCAATATCACTTTTAAAAAAAGGTATGGTCATTATGAGTTCACAGTGGTTCTGTTTGTACTGTCGAACGCACCCATTGTTTTTATGTGTTTGATGAATGGTGTATTCAAGGACTATCTAGACAAGTTTGTCATAGTCTTCCTGGATGACATTTTGGTGTATTCCAAGTCAGAGGAAGAGCATGAGAAACATATTAGGATGGTGTTACATGTGCTATGAGAGCGCCAACTATATTCCAAGTTGAGCAAGTTCTTGTTTTATCAGGAGCAGATCCATTACTTGGGGCATATTATTTCTAAGGAAGGGATAGTTGTAGATCCTGAGAAGATTGAGGCCATCAGAGAATGGTCAGCACCAAATAATGTGACATAAGTAATATTCTTTATGGGTCTATATGGTTATTATAAAAGGTTTATCGCAGGGTTCTCGAGGATAGTGCACCCTATCACTTCCTTGCAAAAGAAAGAGAAGAAATTTTCGTGGACAAAAGATTGTGAGAAAAGATTTCAACGATTGAAGCAACTGTTAACTAGTGCTCCAATCCTAAGGAATGCATATCTGAATGAAGAATTTGTGGTGTGCACAGATGCATTCAAGGAAGGACTAGGAGGAGTCCTCAGTTAGAATGGAATCATAATTTGTTATGAATCCTGAAAGTTGAAAGAGCACGAAAGGAACTATGCAACTCATGATTTGGAGTTGGCAGCCATAGTACATGCTATAAATAAATGGAGGCATTACCTCATGGGAAGGAGGTTCAAACTGAGGATAGACCATAGCGGTCTAAAGTATTTGTTTGATCATCCAACCTTGAACGTTAGACAAAGTAGGTGGATGGAGTTTTTCTGTGAGTACGATTTTGATATCAAGCATATCAAAGGGAAGGAAAATAAAGTGCTTGATGCACTCAGCAGGAGAGTACATGAATTAAATCCTACAACCATTAGCATGTACTGAACCATTATTAAAAGAAGAATTTTGGAAGATGCAAATGCAGATTTGTAGTACACAGATTTGGTAGCAAACCTACAACAAGGTAAGATGCCATAGAAAGTGGAGATTTATAAATTGGAAACTGGTGGAATACTTATGTACAAGAACTTAATTTATGTACCTAATGTCCAGGATTTGAAACTTTCGATTTTTCATGATATGCATAATGTGCCTTATGTTGGGCACCCTATATATAAGAAAATTGTGGCAGCAGTCAAGAGCCATTACTTTTGGCCAGGTATGAAGAAAGAGATTGTAGAACACATCGCCAGATGTATGGAGTGTTATAAGGTTAAAGCTGAACATAGATACCCAGCAGGATTGCTGCAACCTTTACCCATTCCTGAGTGGAAGTGGAAAGTGGTGAAAATAGATTTCATCATAGGATTGCCCAAAATAGGCAAGAAGCATGATTCAATCATGGTGGTGGTGGAAAAGATTACAAAAGTTTCCCATTTTATTCCACTAAAGACTAATCACAAGGCAATAGATGTTACCGATATTTTTATTAAGGAAGTAGCATGATTGCACAGTATTCCCAAGACAATTGTGTCTGACAAAGACCCGGAATTTACCTCAATTTTCAGGAAAGGGTTGTTCAAAGGATTCAGAATGAATATGAACTTTAACATAGCCTATCATCCTGAGTCTGATGGGAAGACAGAGTGGGTGAATCAAGTAATAGAAGACATACTAAGGATGTATGTGATGGACAAACCATCAAAATGGGAAGACTACCTACACTTGGTAGAATTTACCTGGAACAATGGGTGTCAAGCATTGTTGAAGATGTGCCCATTTGAGGCACTTTATGAAAGAAAGTGAAATACTCCAGTGAGTTGGGACAATCCAGATGATAGGGTAGTAGTTGGGCCAGAGTTTCTCAAGGAAATGGAAGAACAAATGCTAACAAATTAAGCATAGTTTGAAAGCTTCCCAAGATAGGTAGAAAAGTTATGTTGATAAAAATATAACCCACAGAGAGTTTATAGTGGGTGATCATGTTTTCCTAAAAGTGAAAGCCAATAGAAGTTCCATAAAGCTGGAAAACTATGCCAAGTTGGTAGCCAGATTTTGTGGGCCATTTCAAATCCTAGAAAGGATTGGGCCAGTTCAATATATGCTTGCATTACCTGCATCCATGATTATAAATAATGTGTTTCATGTTTCATTTCTTAGGAAATATATACCTGATGATAATCATGTAATTGATTGGAATGTGATTCAGGTGGAGCAAGAATGTGTACTGCAAGTGCATCATGTGCACATATTGGAACGAAAAAGAAAACAACTCCAAAATGGAGCCATAGGGCTTGTAAAGGTATAATGGACCTAGTATCATCATTAGGAAGTGATATGGGAGCATGAGGATGCTTTACGTGAAGAATACCCACATATTTTTGAATATTTTGAAAGTCTTTTTGATGTTGTGTGAAAGTTTCACTAAGGACAATGCAAAAATAAGGGGAGGGGATTGTAATATCCCCAAGGACGAGCCCTGTTGTAATCATGTTTATGAATTGTAAATCATGTTTGTAGGATAGTGAGCCGAGTATTGATAAATTGGTAGGCTTATGTGTTTATTAGGACAAAGATCCTAAGTGTTAAAGGCCAGAAGCTTGTTTTTGTATATGTAATATGCAGAACATTAATAAAGATTAAACATCGCTACATGAAGAACGATCACGAAGAAAGAGTGATGGGGAACTAAGCTTTCACAGGGTGGGTAAAGGAAGAGGAGGATGAAAGGTTGGAAAGAGGGGCTAAGCTTAGGGGTATAAGTCCTTGGGAATAATATTATATTATTATTCTAAATTTGTGGGACAAAACATGTTTTTATCCTAAGTTCCGGGAGAGGCAATGCATGCAACTCCAATGTGTGCAAAAGGGAATGCATGTAGCTCCAAGAATAAAAGTTTCAACCTGGGCGCATGCAGTTAAAATATGAAGCGTCAGCTGAGTCAGGGGTTCACCCTCCATTCTTGCGTATGTTTGTCTGAAACCAGGAATTCCATCTGATCTTGACGTTGTCCCTCCATTCTTTTGTCCATCTATCTAAACCGTGTGGATATGCTTATGATCTCTATGTTGATTCCTTGTCACGTAGCTCTGTAACAAAGGTTAATTGAAATGTTTTGTTTCTTAGTGGTCTATTTCCATTTTATGCCGTCGAAACCGCTTGAGTCTGTGTTCGACCTCTACATTGATTGAGCCATGTCACTTCTGTATCCTGTGAGTTGATCCTATATGCTCTTGCAGAATCAATTATGTACCCAAACTGTCTTTGGGTTGCTACCTTCTATGTTTCCTGAGTGGAATTGACCATTTGATGTTGTTGTTATCCTCACCTTGTAGGAATTGGGCACAAAACTGGTTAAAGAACCAGGTTTTCAAGCTCATGGTAAAAGAGGTAGGTTGTCAGGCTTGTGAGCATCTCTCTCCAGGTGAGAGAGTTTGTTGGGAAGTGGTTTTCTCCTAGAGAGAGTCCAACACTAGCTACGAAGCTCTCAAAATTCCTGATCCGACCTGTTGTCGAGATCCAAAGAGGGAGCTGAAGCACCGATGGACTCTTCTTGTGAAGGTGTATAATCCCGAGTAGAACAGGAATGTGGGGAATGAGAGTCTGTGAGTAGTGCACGTAAGAAGGCTCCTAGAGAAAATCCTTTCGGTTGCTCTATGCATTTTTTTTGTAACCTCAGCCTAGTCTAGGATTCCCTTGCCTTGTGTGGAGCTTGATCCCAGCTCGAGGGTGTTGGTTGTGGAGCCTGATTATCTTCCTGATTCATAGGTCCTTGCTTTCAGTCATGTTTATATCCCATGAAGTATTTACACCTCAGAATTATGTACACTCTTCCACGAGGGGGAGTGAAGAGGGGGGGTACCACCTTTGCAGGGTCCGGGGTGGCTATCACCTCGGCTGAGGGGTCTAGGGGCAAGCGGGCCCCCAATGAGGGTTCGGGAGTAGCATCCCCTGATGGGGGTTTGGGGGCGAATCCCCTGAAGGAAAAATTTCCTTGTAAATGTATATTGTAATTTCATTATAAATCTGGACCATTTATTATAAGGTCGCAGATATAACGATAAAGTTATGTTAGGGTTTTTTTCCCTAGAAGGAAACCCTCTTTTATGAGGGAAATGTATTGCAGCTATGCATTATGAGATAGGATACTATGAGAGAAATAAGAGGAAGTTACAGCGGGTTTGCTATAGGTTGTATCCCTTCATATGCTGGATAATAATAAAGGAAGGACCTGGAAATTTCTCTGGTGGACGTAGCCCACACTGGGTGAACCATGTAAATCTGTGTCTCTATTGTATTGTGTATCTTATGTGTTTTGTTTCTACATTTTTTTTATTTTATTGCTCCACGGTCTTGTTTTTATAACAACTGGTATCAGAGTGAAAGGTAACTCAAAGGAAAAGAGGGTTCCTGGTTCAAGTGGGAGAAATATTGGAAGATGGAAATTTTAGGGTCGAGAAATTTAACGTCCAAAACTACTAGTTATGGAATATGCAGATGGAAGATTATTTGTATCAGAAGGATCTATTCCTACCATTGGGTGGAATAGCAAAGAAGCTGATGGCTGTGAAGGACGAAGAATGGGATATTCTTGACAGAAAGGCTCTAGGAACGATACAGTTGAGCCTGACAGCGTTGGTGACTTTCAATATTTCCAAAGAAAAGACAATGAAGGGTTTGATGGACGCATTGGCCAAATTGTATGAAAAACCCTCGACATCCAATAAGGTATTTCTAATGAAGAGATTATTTAATATGAAGATGTCGGAAGGTGGGTTTTGTTGTATATCATTTAAATGAATTTAATACGGTTACTAATCAACTAAGTTCTGTAAAAGTGGACTTTGATGATGAGGTCAGGGCTCTTCTAATCTTTTGCTGATTGCTAGAAAGATGGAACAACTTGGTCATGCCTGTAAGTAACTCTGTTTCTGGTTCAAATACTTTAAAATTTGATGATGTTATTGGTGTTATCCTCAGTGAGGAAATGTGACAGAAAAGAACATGTGAGACATCGGTTAATGCATTGAACATGGAGAACAAAGGAAGATAAAAGGATAGAGGAAAGGGCTCAAGGAATCGCGAAAATTCTAGGAAGGAAAGATCCAAATCCAGACTTGGAAAGATAGAGTGCTATAATTGTGGGAAGAAAGGACATCTAAAGAAAGACTACAAAGCTCCAAAGAAACAAAGAGATGGACAACAAGAGAGAAATCAAGAAGCAAATGTAATGGGTGATGTGTTACAAGATGCTTTGATTCTTTCTGTAGATAATATTTATGAGCCTTGGGTAGTAGATTCAGGAGCTTCATTTCATGCCACACCCCATAGGAAACATTTTCTAGATTATGTTCAAGGTGATTTTGGACAAGTTCATTTGGGTGATGATGCACCATGCAAAATTGTTGGAATGGGAGAGGTAAAAATAAAGCAACAAAATGGAAACCAATGGTTGTTGAAAGAGGTAATACATGTTCCATATTCAAGGAAAAATCTAATTTCAACAGGGCGGTTGGCAAGTGAAGGCTGTATATCCATATTTACAAATACGACGTGGAAGTTCATCAATGGATCATTGGTGATAGCAAAAGGAGAGAAAGTAGGTACATTGTATTTATGTACTGGTAGTACTGACTCTTATATATCTTTAGCTTCTACAGGAGTGGACACAACACTATGG
>ML800975.1:113011-131823 GCA_009831015.1 Picea engelmannii | reverse complement strand
ACCACACTGCGGCAAGAAAGAGACCAAGCAGTGCCAGATTTCACAAATATCTTCCATACCTTGCGCACCAAGCTGGGTATCAAAGATTCGGAGCGACATCTAGTGCTCAAGTATCGTGGTGCTTTGCATAGATACATCCAGGCCGAAATGGAATTTCTGGACATCTCATCCTCGGGCGCAGCCTACCGATATGCCGTCAAAATCGAGCAGAAGCTCAAACAAAGGACGCGGCAATTTGGGCCTGGGAACCCCTCACAACAAAAGCCAGGAAAGGGCGGCCCCAACCCACCGAGCAAAGGACAGAGCAAAGATGGACAGTATCAAGACAACCAGTACAAGCCGTAAGCAAAGAAGGACACCGGAAAGACAAAGAAAGATATCGGGAAGTGGTGCGACTTCCATAAGAGCCCTTGGAATAACACTGCTGACTGCCGCTCAAAGCAGTCGTTGGTGGCGGAAGTGAAAGCCGCTGAATCAGATGAAGATTCTGACTCCGAGACAGAACCAGAAAGGGGAAGACGGATCATTGACGCGGAACCCAGTGCCACTGTCGCCACCACCAATGTGGGTGGCCACCGATATCCACCTGGATCATACAACATCAACAACAACAATATCACAACACAAAGGATGGAGCATCATCAACAACATCAACATCACATCAAGGAGGCTGGAGAATCATCAACATCAACACTAGGATGAGAATATTCAACACAAATCTATCATCACATCATGAAGCTAGCTACATAATATCATAAGCATGAAGCTTGCCTCATAGTATGAGACTGACAACACAACATCAACAACATGAAGCTGACATCACAACATGAAGCTAGCAACACATCATCACAACACGAGGCCGACAACACATCATCATAGAACAAGGCTAACAACACATCATCATAGCACAAAGATGGCACATCATCACAACACGAGGCTATAACACCATCAAGATGAAGCTGGCATCACAACACAAGGCTGGAAACACACCATCAACACAAAGCTAGAATCACAACACTAGGTTGCAAACACATCAATATCAGCATGAAGCTGGAAATATTCAGCACTAGGCTAGAATCACAACATGAAGCTGGCATCAAAACACTACTCCCCATTTTGAGGGAGGTCCTTTTGGAATACACCAATCTTATCTCAAAAGTTCTCAAACTTTACAGGAGATAGAGGCTTGGTCAAGACAACAACAATCTGTTCATCTGTGCTAATATATTGGAGATTTATGGCTCCTCTCTGCAACATATCACGAATGAAGTAATACAGATCTCTATGTGCTTTGACTCATCATAGAACACATCATCTCTATACAACTCTGGTTATCACATAGGATCATGATGGCTTCCATCTCCAGATCAAATAGATCTGTCAACAACTTCTGAAGCCATACAACTTCACAATTGGTGGAACATGCAACAATGTATTTCACTTCTATCGTGCTTGGAGAATGATGAATTACTCCCTACTCTGCCATGAAGTCATGGCTGACCTCAGATTGAAACAACATCTTGAAGTGATGTTTCTATCAGAAACACTTCCAACTCAATATAAATCAGTTTAACCACTTAGTATGAAGTCATGATGTCTAGTATAATAGAGGCCAAAATCCAATGTACCCTTAAGGTATCTCATCATATGTTTTGGAGAAACAATGTGAACACGTTTGGGTTCTACCAGATACTGACTCAAGGAAAAAAATATATCTAGCCTGGTATTTGTTAGGTACATCAATGAACCAATAATATGTATGTACAGAGTAGCATGAACCAATTCTGACAAGGTATCTACCAGGAGATTCAACTTTGTTTCCATGGGTGTGTACATGGATTTACATTTCAGCATGTCAAACCTCTTCATTTTAATTGCATACTTCCCTTGGTTAAGTAATATCTTGTTTGTGCTCTGCCAAACTTCAAGACCTAAGAGATACTGCATTTAGGTCTTCCATCAAACTCTGTAGAGAGCTTCTTATGCAATATGTGATGCAATTTTATTCATCTTGTTAAGAATACATCATCTACATATAGTAGTAACATCATTGGCTCATCATTCATAACTTTGAGATAAAGGTTAGAATCAACTTTACTCTTGGTAAAGCCCAAGCTCATCAAGAAACTTGTCAATTCTTCCATACCAAGATCTAGGAGCTTTCTTCAACACGTATAGAGATTCTTTCAACTAACAGACACAAGTCTTTCTATCTTCAATCTTGAAATCAAATTTTCTCATTACATTGTACCAATCTGGTACACTTTCTCAGATGCAGCTCAATCTGCACAATCATGTGCTAGGTCTATGTTCTCTTTGCAAAGAACTATTTGTATCACTGCTTGAGAGTATGTCCTCTCCTCGTTCTACAACTATTCCTTCTAGAACTAGGACTCTGCACCTACACCTTCTCTAAAGTTGAGAATGGTTGCTTCATTATCACTGTGACTGTTGAAATATGGGAGTAACTCTTCTACTTCATCATGGCAGCAAATTCATCTGAAACTGAGAGTGGCTTGATAACTGATACTGAAGATATTTCTTCTTCTTTCATGGGGGTAACACTATCTTTTATTGTATTCATGTCTCCATCACCCAACTAATTTAATGCACCAATCACCACTCAATTTTAAATATGGGGATTGCTCCCCCTGCATCTCATACTATATATGAATCATGGTTGTTTTGGTTTTCTTCATCAATATTGGAACTATTTCTTAAATAAGTGTCTCATCATTGTCTTCTCCCTTTTGCTAGGAGAATCCTCTCGACACACATCAGGCTTTGTACATATACAACATGTTTGATCTGTATAGATCAATTTTGGATGTCAATATTGACTTCTCTTCTAGTCTCATGGAAGAATCCATATCCTATTCTTTCTTACTGGCTTCTTTCTCTGTTATTGAAATAAGGTAATCTTCCCATGAGATTTCATATCTCCTAGAATTTTTTGAAGCTACAATCTAGTCTTCTCACAACATTTGTATCCCAGTCCTGGAAGTTGTCTCTTCATATGATCCTTTATGAGATCAGGCTTACTCTCGATTTCTTCTGAGTCTATAAGGACTTCATCATATCTTATATGATACAATTGGTGATTGAATACCAAGTCTAAATATGAAACATAGAGTCAGGCTTCAACCGAGTTCCGCTTCCTATCAAGGTGGCTTTATTTACCTTTGACCAATTCTGTTGAGAGTCTTTCTCTAATGTTCGGTCATCTTTGGAGCCTTCTGCTCCTTTCAATTAGTCTTCATATGAGATACTTTGAATCTCAAAAGATAGCTTCTTATTCATCTTCTTTGGTACATGAGTGTATATGGTCATGTACATAGTCTCCTTCATATATCATCTAATATTTTTCCTTGTACAACCTTCACGATAGCTTCCTCAAGCTTATCACCTGTGACCTAAAACAAGGTCAATAAAAAAACAATAAAGAATAATACTCTTTTGATAATAGTAAATAAAACAAAACATGAATAATCATCACAATAGCTCCTTTAGAGCTATCACTTGTGACCTGTCTAAAGAAAAGATCAAAGGTAAGAAATACAATATGAAATGAGGTCAACACTCTTCTAGTGTTGTGATAAAACATTTCTTCATGGTAACCTAGAATCAACATAAGCAGTTTCTCCCAGAGGAGATGTTAGTTGTATCTATTACATTAAACATTTATCTCAGTATGCTCACTTTATACCAAGTATAATACTTTTCAAATACTGCTACCTCAACTATAGTGTTTACTTGTAACTTTTCATGTGCGAATTTGAATCTTATCAACTTAATCAAACCTGGGACCTGGAGCCTTGTCTTCAAGAATGAGTGTGTTTCTTTTCTTCCAAGTGTCATTCATTCAAGATGACAAGTGATTTCTTCAACCTATCTTTTGTATTAGGACAATATGCTATCTTGATAGAAGGTTGGGTTAGAGAATAAACTCTATGATCTCAACTTTAATCCATCTAATAACTTGATTTTAATTTTCACCAAGGGTTAGTATGATGGTAATATATTCAAAATGCAACCTATATCAAAATAATTTCATAAAAAATAGATGCATATCAGAATAATCAAACCTGGGTTGCATTATTTCTCTGAATGTGTTGGATCTTGAGATCCTTCTAGATCTATGGCAAGAGATCCGTTCTCCTACAAATACCTCTAATAGAATTTGTAGGTAGTGGTACCATCTGGTAGCACCAGTAATAATTACCAACTCTTAAAATTTCAAGGGTGACTGTAACTGGTATTACAACTAATACTGCAACTAATTCTGAAACTGCAACTGCAACTACAACTTAGGGTTTTATGAGGAAATCCTAATTTTTCAAAATTCAAATTTTTAAATTTTGATCCAGGCACTAGATATGATGAGTTGAGGCGATTAAGTTCGTACAGTCATATTTCTGAAAATCCAAATCCCCCCCCCCCTCAAAATTGACTAACAGATTTCTAGCTTGGTGCTTTTGATTTTCTGGTACTTCTGGTTTTCTAGTGCTTCTAGTTTTCTAGTACTTCTGGTACTGGTGAAAACTAGGGTTTCACTTTCCTGGAGTTCTTTCCACTGAAAAGGTGAGCTGAATGTGCCAAATATTTCCTTGGGCTAGGGCACACTTTTTTATATGTCTTTCGGGATGAAATTCCTCTTCAATAAAAAGCCCTAATTTTCTTGTATGACAACAGTGACGTTTTTCTTTTTCCTATAAAAGATGATCTCTTCAGCTTAGCTCTGATTCCATGTTAGAGTTTAAGATATTATTAGGCTTCTTTTCAATTTACTAGATAACCATAGCATATATAAGATCACTAAGAGAAACACAATCACAAGAGACACATCATTTATCCTAGGAAACCCTCTTGGGGGAGAAAACCCAATAAAAACTTCCTTAATATATATAGTCAATACAATGCCAAGAGAATAAATCAAACAATAAATAAATTCCTCTTCCAAGTAATGTGTCTCTCTCTCTCTTCCTTCTTCTCCAACTGCAGCTCCAAACATGCGCTCTAGATGATCAAGTGAGTGAGTGAACAAATGAGGAATTGGCCTCCTTTATTTATACAATCTGGCAGGCGTTGAAACAAAATGTCTTTTCACTGGCAGGGCTGAATTCTATTTCTGGGTGGTTATAAACACTTTAATCTATTCTGGGTTCTGACTTCTCATTTTTCATATTACAATTAGGGTTTGACCAATTCGCAAAAGGGGATTTGGTCATTTACAATGCCCGACATGATCAATCCACAAAAGGGGATTGATGTAATGAATAATACATCAATAATAAATAGAATACTCTTTCCAGTTACAATATTTCAACATAGGTTTTCTACTATGAGATTAGCCTATAAACTAGAGTCGAACAAAGCATGTATCTTAGTCTTCTTAACCTAAACCTTGATGTGGAAGAGCTTGGTCATCTCCTTCTCTTCCTAGTGATGAAGGATACTCATATTCACCTCCTTCTGCATAGATGTGCAGACAATATTTTCATCCACATCAAAGCTACTTTCAACATGAATGCTTGAATTTGTGGCTAGAAGGTTATTTCTCTTTATGTACTTTTTGTGGTTTTTCAAGTTCACATATCGATGTAGCTTCTAACATTTTTCCTCAGTGTGACCATTGCAATGGTTTCTACGATATTTACACTGATGTGTAGTAGTTGTCATCTTCTTATCCTTCCCCCCTTTCAACTTCTTATTCCCCTCCTTGGAAGCTTCGTGGTGCTTTTTCAACTTGGAACAACTTGGTTTACCTTTATTTTGGCCCATTTTTTCCAAGTACTATGTATATAAACATGTCTCATCCACTATCCTTGGCTTCACTACTACATATGGGCAGATTATTCCATGAAATTTTTCCACGTTTCCATTATTTTAATGATTTTTTTAAATAGGGCAGGATTTCGTCGATATTGCCATGAAAGTTCATCGTTATTGCCACGAATAGGTTTTTTAACTTGGGTGGTATTTTTTTCACTATTTCATGAAACTTCGTTGCTATTTCCATGAAATTTCGTCGCTATTGCCACAAAAATTTTGCCTATGTCAAAAAGCATCTGCTAACGGCTAGTTGACTAGTTGATCTAAATATACCTAACTTTAAGAGACTTTGTGACACAATTTCTATAGTTGTGACACTATTCGTGGATTTTGTTTGAGCTATTTATTTTTTCCATCACCCATCGGTTGAACAGATCCAATTCTCAATCTACATAGCTTAGATTTTGAACTTGCAAGGTTAGTATGTTTTTTTTATTGATGTACTCATTTAACTTGTAATTTTTTGTTCAAATGTCGAAATTTAATGTAACTTGTTTTTTCCTTGATAATATATTATATGTGTAGTACCTATTTCATTTCATTGGTTTTTGGATCTAGTTAGTATATTCTATGGAAATTCATGTGAAATGTTAAGAAATATATTTTCTGAAGAAGTATTTTAAGAAGAATGAAAATTACTCCATCAATAAGTCAATTCAAACATTAAAAATGGATGTCATTATCAATCTAGATTAATTTGAGCCTACAATTCCTTATGTAAATTTAATCCTTATTACAAAACCACCAAATCATAACAATTTTACCGGTTGGACTAATGTTTGAAATACAAAGTCATGGGAAAAAAATCCTCTTAACTCTAATTATATCCTTTAGAGACCTTGTTAGCTCTCTAATTTTTGCGTTTCTACGATGTTGTGCCTATATATATTGATGTCATATTTTTAGTCTAGTATTAGGTTAGGTTAGTCATATAACATTGTATTCTTATATGTGATGTTGTTTCTCTCAATTTTGTATAATCACACACAATTCTAGATGTAGTGATTAACTCTAGTTTGTAGTTGATGTAACTTGTTTATACACTATTAATGAGTAGCTAAAGTATAAAAAAATCATGACAAAATCTATGATAACATGATGAAATCTACTAGTCAGACAATGAAAAATGAGAACATGCCAAAGTGTCTTAGAAAATAAAACCATGACCACTGTAAGTAGCATAAAATTGTGACCATTGTATGTAGATGAAAATCAACACGTCATAATTTAAACCAACCCAACTCAATTGTGGATGACAAGTGGTTGGCATTCCTTTTTTAGTGGTGAAATTCAAAGATTGGCATTTTGTCTACAAAACAACTTAGAGGCTAGTGTATGGTGTCGAGTGATTCAAGTTTGAGAAATTTTAACCACTTTCATTAAATGGTGTGTAATTATTTTCCACGGTGATTCAGTACACACTACTCTAAAGTATAAATTGAATCATATCGATCTTAATAGTTAATTAATAATTAAAAAAAAGGCATGTCAAAATGTCTTAGAAGAAATAATTGTGAGGATTGTAGGTCAATGTAAATAAGCATATCATAATCGAAAGGAGTAGATAAAATATCATGAAGGAGTAGCTAAGATATAAAAATTTGACAACTTACTGTTTGGTATGGTGCAGGTTAGACAATTACTTCTCACAACAAGGATTTGTCACTATGAATGAAAATGGCAGGAATCTTGCTTGATTAAGAGCGGCATTAGAGGCGAGGGGTGATGAAAAATGTTATTTCCCTTGCTATGACTATAGGGGATTGCAAAGAAAAACATTTTTAATAACAACAACTGAAAGACATTGTAGGGAGAAGGGGCACGCGAGAGGGGGTTATGAATATCATCCCTTGGTAAGAGGATTCAATATTTAATGTACTCTTTGTAATAATCATAATGTCATGAATTTTAGTAATATTTCTTATTGGTATTTTAATATTTTCTATACACACTAACTTTTCTACGTTGTTTTTAAATATACAGACGATACCCCCAAAATGTCGACCTCCAGAGAGTTATTTGCCAAGTACTAGCATAAATACTCCTTTACATGGTGATGAACTTCGAGATCAGAATATTGAATCCATTGATCAAATTATTAATGATGATATCGATGGAGATACCATTAGTGATTCAAATCAGGAATATGAGATACATAGATTATTCCAAGACACATTTTCTCCAATGGATGAGGAAAACCAGGATGATATTCATGATGTTGATCCTCTACTCGAGAAGTCACGCGAACCTCTTTATGAAGGCTCAACAACAAATATTTTATCTACTATATTGTTGTTGGTGAGCTTGAAGGTTTTGAATAGTTTATCAAACACATGCCTCACACAGATACTAAGGTATTTAATTTGTTAATTATTATTCCTGCATGTTCACAAATACTTAAAAGGTTCAATTTTTTCCTATATTTCTATTGTTTTCTAATTTGTAAATTAGTATATTGGATGCGATATTGATGATTAATATTGTTTACATTGACTTATTGTTTTGAATTTTGTAGATTGTTAAGTGAATTTCTATTACTGATGTCAAATATTTTTCCATGCACATATCAAGAAATATTGCGATTATGAAAGAAATTTGAATGGACTATCAGACTATTGATGCATGTCCTAATTATCATATCATATACTATGGACAATATGCATTAGAAAATGAATTCCCACAATGTCAAATAAGTAGATATCGAACCGATAAAGCATCAAAGAAGATGCCTCACAAAGTTCTTAATTATATTTCGATAATTCCATGTTTCCAGCAGTTGTTCAGGTGCCAAAGTATAACACAGTTTATGAATTTCCATACAAAGAAGAAAAGTCGAGATGATTTTCTTCGAATTCCTACAGATGGTTCTGCATTGAATGATGCAGGAGCATCGCCAACTCATCAAGCGAGCTAGCACGAAAGCGAGAGACAGCTGGACAAGCCAGCACACATTTTGAAATACTTTGGGGTTTTTGCGCAAGTCTTTAATGAAGCCATTTATGAAGGCACACTTTGTATATTGTAATGGACGTTGAGCGGATAGCTCTCGTCCTTAGGTAGAGGAGGCATTTAAGATAGTTAATGTAAAGTAGATAGAATATTTAATTATAGATTTGATAGCTTTAGAGTCCAAGAGGGAAAACGTATATAAACACCCTCATTGTATGATTAGATTATGAAAGAAGAAAGAGAAGAGCAAGCAGAGAGCTATGTAAAGAACACTCCATGTACAGATATTGAATTAATAGAAGAAATCTTTGATTCAAATCCATGGTTATGTGTCTATTCTCTGTGTATTGATGTTATGCTCATAAATATTTGCTTCATGTCATACATTTTCTTTTATATGTTGTGTATGTGATTTCATGATTGAATTGAAGTATGGAAGGGAGATAGAATAAGTTTCAATTGTTTCTCTAATTGAACCAGAGGATTCTTGCAAGGAGTGAAGTTGAATTGGTTCACAAGGAGTGTGTTGACAGAAGGGTTCAATTAGAGATAAATTTTGTTGCCATTCATCTCCGGAGTGCATTAGCAGAGTGTCATGCAAGGAGTGCGTAGGCCAAGCTAAGTCTCAGAATTGTGATTCTGAGCAAAGTATCGAAAGACTACTACTGCAGGAGTGCGCAGAGTTGAGTGCCTTCAACACTTAGATGTTGTCGAATATTTTCCGCAAGGAGTGCGTGCAAGAAGTTCTCTAAAGGACTTGAGAAGTCAAGAACAAGCTCAGGAGGAGTAGGCCTTCTAATTCGTCGAAGGATTTCACAGAGAGGTTGTGCACTAAAAGTGTTCAAGTAAGTGTTGAAAACTCGTGTGCAGGTGAATAAGTCTTTGTGGATGAAGCACTTGCTTCAGTTTGCAGGTATCAACAGAGGGAGAACGGATGACCGAAATCCTCTGGGAGATTTCACGAAGTTCCGAGGAACGTCGGATCTCGTGGAGGCGCAGGGAAGTTATCAACATAGTGAAAAAAGGTTCTAAGGTCTGGAACGGGCAGAGCATTGATCCAAGTCCGCCAGGGCCGTTGGATTGTTCACGACATCGCCTATCGGGATATCATGAGAAAAGTGTCAAAGATTTGGCAATGGGAAACACAAAGTTGTGAGATGCGATATCCCGATGATTGTGTGGACATTGTGGGCCACAGGGGGTCGGAGTGAGTGGAAGATAGGTGTCATAGATCGAGAGATCTCACAAACTTGGAAGTTTGCAGGGTGAGATCCCAAGTATTGGGTACTCCAAGTCACGAAGGCGCGATGTGGTGAGTAGCGAAAGTGCGATAGGATCATATCAGCATTTCGGCGCATCGAGTATCGGAGGTTGGAAAACCAAGGTCTTGGTATCGCAAGTTATGAAGTTGCGATAGAACAGAATTCCCGACAAGGGAAAATTCAGTGATTTGACTGACCATTGGGTCTCAGGGATTCGAGAGCCCAGCGATCAATTGAGAACTCACGAAGCCGCGAGTTCTAATTCCCTGATAAAGGGAATTGAGGGGAGTCACAGAGAGGAGAATCTGTGGGTGCAGATTTCCCGATAGGGAAATAGAAGGACCTTAGAGTTCTTCGAGCCAAGGAGAAGAAGGTCCTGAGGAAGTGGACGTACCAGTGAGGGCGTGACTGAACCAGGATTGGTATCAGAGCAGGAATATCTCTTTTCTTTCTGTAGCAGAGAAGAAGAGGAAATTCACCATGCCACCCAAAAGAGAGAGACAGTCACCTGATCCATAGGACAGGGAGGTACAAAGAAGGGTCAGGCCAGCAAGAAATCTAGAAATGGAGAGACAGATGAGAGATCTCCGAGCGAGACTCGAGGAGATGGAAATAACTCAGAGACACACAGCCAGTGCAAGGTATCTTAGCGATTCCGAGAGCGAGATAGAGGTTGAACGCGACGAGGAAGTTGCAGTCGAAGATGCATCAACTGAGCGATTGATCAAAGATATTTCCAGAATGGGTGCAAAGCCAAAAATGGACATTCCAGTCTATGAGGGAAATCTGGATGCAGAAGAGCAACTGGATTGGATTAGAGCTCTTGACACCTACTTCGACTATGAAGATATCAAAGAGGATAAGAAGGTCAACCATGTTGTTATGCGCTTGAAAGGACATGCAACATTCTGGTGGGACGAGCTACAAGCTGACAGATGCTGCAAAGGCAAGCAGGAGATTAAGAGTTGGGACCGAATGATCGCGAAGATGAAGGCGAAGTTCATCCCAAGGGATTACCAAATTACTATATTCAGGAGGATGCAAAACCTGAGACAGAAGTTGATGACAGTGAAAGAATACACTGAGGAATTCTATCGACTGAACATCAGAGCAGGTCATCGGGAGAGCGATGAAGAGAAGGTCGCCAGATATCTGAATGGTCTAATATACAACATTCAGGATGAATTAAGCATGGTTACCATTAGGACGGTGGAGGACGCTTATCAGATGGATCTGAAAGCCGAGGAGAAGTTGATATGTAAGCAAGGTCAGCGAGGGCGAGGCAGGAGTTAGCCCAGAGGCAAGGTAGTTGCCCAAGAAAGAACTCAGAAGCCCAAGGAGAAATGGAAGAAACCTCAGGGTAAGGTAGAGAGAGGTGGTACCTCATAGTGAGGACAACCATACATTGAACAGAGAGGGAAACATAATGAGCAGAGGGGAGATTATGCTGACGAAAATACTTTTCCTCATACAAGAGGTAGGGGAAGAGGAAGAGGTGGAGTAATCACATTCTTCACATGAGGGAAAATTGGGCACAGGTCATTCGAGTTTCCAAGGAAGAATAAGGATAATGGAGAAGCTCACATCACCGAAGCATAGAAGCAGGATGTTGAAACTGAAGACATGGAATGTGGAAGGTCACTGATGATGCGTAAAGTTCTATTAACACCCGAAAAGGAGGTGGAGGACTCAACTCAAAGGACCAGACTGTTCAGGACAGCTTGCAAAACCAAGGACTGGGTATGCAAGGTTATTGTTGACAGTGGTAGAACAGATAATCTCGTTTCGACCAAGATGGTGGAAAAGCTGGAGCTAGAGACAACTGATCACCCGAGTCCATACAAAGTTTCTTGGTTACAGAAGGGACATCAGGTGAGTGTCACTAAACAATGTTTAGCTGAATTCAAGATAGGTGGATATAATGATAGAGTACTCTGTGATGTTATTCCCATAGATGTATGTCATTTATTGCTGGGTAGACCATGGAAATATGACAGAAATGTGGTTGAGGATGGGAGAATGAACACATATACTTTAGAGAAGGATGGGAGGACACACAGGTTGCTTTTGATAAAGGATAAGGAGGTGAAACCATAAGTGAGCAACAAATACTTCTCATGAGTGTGAAGGAACTTCTTACGAAGATGCAGAAGAAAGAAGATCCACAATTCTTTGTGGTTAGAAAGCCGAGGATTGTTCTGACTAGCACAAGAGTGGATGATCTACCAGATGAGATTCAGGAACCGCTGGAAGAGTTCGCTGACATCGGAGTGGATGAATTACCTCATTCATTTCCGCCGATGAGGAGTGTGAGTCACCATATAGACCTCATACCAGGAGCTCGTTTGCTGAACAAAGCTGCGTATAGGTTGACGCCGCAAGAAAATGAGGAGGTCAAGAAGCAGGTCCAGGAGTTGTTGGACAAAGGATTGGCTAGGGAAAGCTTGAGTCCATGTGTTGTTCCGACAATACTTAGTCCAAAGAAGGATGGAGGTTGGAGAATGTGCACCGACTCGAGAGAGATCAACAAGATAACCATTAGGTACAGGTTTCCACTGCCAAGAATGGATGATCTGATGGATTTCCTGAGTGGGGCAAAGTATTTTTCAAAGATAGATTTGAAAAGTGGATATCACCAGATTCACATGAGAGAAGGCAATGAATGGAAGATAGCCTTCAAAACAAATGAAGGACTATATGAATGGCTAGTCATGCCGTTTGGTTTGACGAATGCACCGAGTACTTTTATGAGATTGATGAATGAAGTCCTGAGGGAATTCATCGAAAAAAATTTCGTCGTATATCTGGATGATATACTGATCTTCAATAAGAACAAGGATGAACATTTGAAGCATTTGGCCATTGTGATGAGGAAGCTACAGCAGGAGAAGTTGTTGATCAATATGAAGAACTGCTCATTTATGAAGATATAACTCATTTATTTGCAGTTTGTTATTTCGGCGAATGAGTTGAAGATGGATCCAAGTAAAGTAGAAGTGATCAAGAATTAGCCATCACCGAGAAATGTTTTCGAGGTGAGAATTTTTCATGGTTTGGCTAGTTTTTACCGAAAGTTCATCAGGAATTTTAGTGGGATTAGTGCAGCGATGATGGACACAGTCAAGAAGAGGCATAAGTCTTTTCATTGGATAGCAGAGGCTGAGAAGAGCTTCAATCTGTTGAAGTGGAAGATTACAGAACAACCAGTGTTGGTGTTGTCGAATTTCCAGAAGACATTTCAGGTGAAATGTGATGCAAGCGAGTTTTCCATAGGAGCGATCTTAAGTCAGGAGGACAGACCAGTTGCATATTACAGCGAGAAGCTGGATGAGGCAAAGTTGAAATACTCCACGTATGGTAAAGAGTTTTATGTTATCATACAGGCGTTGAAGAAGTGGAGGCATTACTTGATCCAAAAAGAATTTGTATTGTACAGTGATAATCATGCATTATAGTTTGTGAGTCAACAGGAGATGTTGAATCAGAAACATGAAAAATGGGTAGAGTATATGCATAATTTCACATTTGTGATTAAGCATATTTCGGGTACTGCTAAAAAAGTGGTTGATGCTTTGAGCAGGAAGTGTTTATTGTTGCAGGAATTTCGAGTCAAAACATTGGGTTTTGAAAATCTTAGGGACATGTACGCAGGTGATGAAGATTTTGCAGAGGCGTATGAAGCAGCTGAGAATCCAGTTCTCAGAGACAGAAGCCCTTGGATAGATTATATGATCCAGGAGGGATTGTTGTTCAGAGGAAATCAACTGTGTATTTCGAAATGCTCCATGAGGGAGAACCTGTTAAAAGAGAAACACAGTGGTGGATTGGCAGGACATTTCGGACATGACAAGACATTCACGAAGCTAAATGAGTCATATTTTTGGCCAGGGATGTGAGCATATGTCAAGAAGTTTGTTGACATATGTAGAGTTTTCCAGCATTCGAAGGGGAGGAAACATAATGCAGGTCTTTATCAACCATTGCCCATACCAGAGAGGCCATGGGAGGCGATTAGCATGGATTTTGTATTGGGGTTGCCGAGGACACCAAGAGGTGTTGATTCCATCTTTGTGGTAGTGGACAGGTTTTCTAAAATGGCACATTTTATCCCATGCTAGAAGACTAGCGATGCGACGCATATTGTAAATTTGTTTTTCAAAGAGGTCATTCGACTTCATGGATTACTGAAGAGCATAGTTTCGGATAGGGACACTAAATTCATAGGACATTTCTGGAGAACGCTATGGAAGAAGCCAGGAACTAACTTGGCATTTAGTTATGCTTATCACCCTTAGACAGATGGACAAACATAAGTAGTAAACAAAATTCTAGGAGAATTGCTGAGGAGCTTAGTGACAAAGCACCATAGCAGTTGGGATAGCATATTGCCACAAGCAGAATTTGCATACAACGACTCTATGAACAAGAGAACAGGAAAGAGTCCATTTCATGTTGTATATGGGATGTAGCCAAGAGGAGTTTCTGAATTGTGAGATTCAGAATAGACTGCGACTAGTAGCGCTAGTGCAGAGGAATTCACTGAGGCGATGAGGGAACTTCACAGTCGAGTGAAGCAGCGACTGATAGGTTCAAATCAGGAGTACAAGCACAGAGAAGATCAGCATCAGAGACAACTTCAGTTCGAAGTTGGTGATCTAGTTCTGGAACACTTGAGGAAGGAAAGGTTCCCAAGGGGAACATACAATAAGCTGAAAATGAAGAAAATTGGGCCATGCAGAGTCATGAAGAAATTTGGAGAAAATGCATATGAGATTAAGTTGCCAGTTGGCATCAGAATGTCTCCGATATTCAATATTGCAGATTTATACCCATACATGGCTGGAGAAGCAGTAACTGGAGGTGAGGGACCATTGATCCAGTGGGTGAAACAATTACCAGTAGCATAAAATCCATAGATGGAGTGCATATTGGATAAGAGAGTGGGTAAGAAGACCAGAAGGAAGGATTACTTTGAGTATCTGGTGAAGTGGAAGAATCACCCAGTAGAAGATGCCAGCTGGGAGAGCGAAGCAATGATACAGAAGCATGGACAGACCATGTAGGAGCTCATGGATAGGAGCCCATGAAATTTTTCAAGCCGAGGAGTATGATGTAGGAGCATCGCCAACTCATCAAGTGAGCCAACGCGGAAGCGAGAGATAGTTGGACAAGCCAGCACACATTTTGAAATACTTTGGGGTTGTTGCGCAAGTCTTTAATGAAGCCATTTATGAAGGCGTACTTTGTATATTGTAATGGACCTTGAGTGGATAGCTCTCGTCCTTAGGTAGATGAGGCATTTAATATAGTTAATGTAAAGTAGATAGAATATTTAATTATAGATTTGAGAGCTTTAGAGTCCAAGAGGGAAAACGGATATAGACACCCTCATTGTATGATTAGATTATGAAAGCAAAAAGAGAAGAGAAAGCAGAGAGCTGTGTAAACAACACTCCATGTATAGATATTGAATTAATAGAAGAAATCTTTGATTCAAATCCATGGTTATATGTCTATTCTCTGTGTATTGATCTTATGCTCATGAATATTTGCTTCCTGTCATACATTTTCTTTTATATGTTGTGTATGTGATTTCATGGTTGAATTGAAGTATGGAAGGGAGATAGAATAAGTTTCAATTGTTTCTCTATTTGAACCAGAGGATTCCTGCAAGGAGTGCAGTTGAATTGGTCCGCAAGGAGTGCATTGACAGAAGGGTTCAATTAGAGATAACTTTTCTTGCCATTCATCTCCGGAGTGCATTAGCAGAGTGTTGTGCAAGGAGTGCGCAGGCCAAGATAATTCTCAGAATTGCGATTCTGAGCAAAGTATCGAAAGACTACTACTGCAGGAGTGCACAGAGTCAAGTGCCTTCAACACTTAGACGTTGTCGAAGATTTTCCGCAAGGAGTGCGTGCAAGAAGTTCTCTAAAGGACTTGAGAAGTCGAGAATAAGCTCAGGAGGAGTAAGCCTTCGAATTCGTCGAAGGATTTCACAAAGAGGTTGTGCATTGAAAGTGTTCGAGTAAGTGTTGAAAACTCGCGTGCAAGTGAATAAGTATTTGTGGATGAAGTACTTGTTTTAGTTTGTTGGTATCGACAGAGGGAGAATGGACGACCGAAATCCTATGGGAGATTTCGGGAAGTTTCGAGGAACGTCGGATCTCGTGGAGGCGCAAGGAAGTTATCAGCATAGTGCGAAAAGGTTCTAAGCCCAGGAATGGGTAGAGCATTGATCCAAGCCCACCAGGGCCGGTTGATTGTTCACGAGATCGCCTATCGGGATCTCGTGAGAAAAGTTTCAAAGATTTGGCAATGGGAAACGCGATGTCATGAGACGCGATATCCCGACGATTGCATGGACATTGTGGGCCATAGGGGGTCGGAGTGAGTGGAAGACAGGTGTCAGAGATCGAGAGATCTCGTGAACTCGAAATTTCATAGGGTGAGAGCCCAAGTATTGGGTACTCCAAGTCACGAAGGCACGAGGCGGCGAGTAGCGAAAGCACGATAGGGTCGTATCGACATTTCAGTGCATCGGGTATCGCGATAGAGAAGAATTCCCGACAGGGGAAAAGTCATAAATTTGATTTACCATCAGGTCTCGAGGATTCGAGAGCCCAACGATCAACTGAGAACTTGCGAAGTTGCGAGTTCCAATTCCCCAATAAAGGGAATAGAGGGGAGTCGCAGAGAGGAGAATCTGTGGGTGCAGATTTCCCGATAGGGAAATAGAAGGACCTTAGAGTTCTTCGGGCCGAGGAGAAGAAGGTCCTGAGGAAGCAGACGTACCAGTGAAGGCATGACTCTGCCATTGAATTACATCGAAGAACAACCTCATAATGTTAGACTTTCGTTGGGAGTTGATGGTGTCAATCCATTTGGAGAGCTTCGTTCTACATACTCAGTGTGGCCTGTTTTTGTTATAAACAATAACCTTCCTCCTTGGATGTCGATCAAGAGAGAGAACACAATGTTGGCAATGATTGTTCTAGGTATTTAATTATCTTTTATTTTCTTTAAAGTATGACAAAATATTTCATTTCTTTGTTAAGGTAATTATCTCTTTTATATATAACGAAATCTAGATAAGTACAATTAATCATGCAATATGTTTAACCAATTAGGTAGGTACCAGGTTAAAGATATGAACGTATATATTGAGCCTCTTATTGATGATTTGTTAAAGTTATGGGCTGACATCACTCTGTATGAAATCTCTAGACCAATAGGGAAAAAACGATTTCAATTCCATGGAATACTATCATGGACAATTCATGATGCTCCCGAATTAACACAATTTTGTGGTATATTGTTACTTTATTTTTTGATTTAATATTATATATTTATTGAAAATATCATGAATTATTTTAAATTGTAACTCTAATTTGATGCTACATTAATTCATATATCTTGTAGGTCTTCAAAAAAAGGGTAAATTTACATGCCCAGTTTGTGGTCCGAGGATAAAATCTTGTCATTCAAGGAGTTTAGGAAAGGAAGTGTTTGATGAGTATAGTCACTTTCTGGCTAAGAACCATAGTTATCAAACTACAGACAAAGAAAAATTTAGTGGTAAAGAAGAAAATGGAAAAAAACCACGAACAATGACACCTCACCTATGGAAGTTGGAATATATTAGAAATCATCAAGGTACACAAATTATTTATGTATGACATATTATATAAATCTTTGGTTAATTTCATTAGTATTAATTTCATTTTGTCCTATTAATTAGTGTTAATTTCAATTTGTTTATGTTTCATGAATGTTGTAAGGCACGAATGGGATTCCATGAGGAATGAAAAGTTACCCGATGAAATTCAGTAGATTTCCATACTACGAGCACCTACAAATAGTTCATCTATTTGATACAATGCATATTGGGGAGAACATAACAGAAATGTTATGACAAATATTAGATGGAAGGACTGACAAAGAGAGAATTGGAAATATTTGTTGTGACATCGAGGAAGCTAATCAAGCATTGCAAAGTTTTATTATTAGTTCTAATGGAGAGGGTTGTGAACAAAATACTAGTCTTTCTTGGTTATTGACAGAGCAACATAACAATATTGTAAAAGAGGTCATTCGAAAAATTAGATTTTTGACGGGGTTTTCGTCGAAAATACAAAATATCTTAACGAAAAAAGGTGATTTTGGTGGGGTTAAAACACATGACTGGCATACATTCATTAAGGTAGTTAGTAGGTTATAATATATTTCCTTATTGGTATGCATTTTTTGGAAACAAATAATAATTATTTTGTTTTTCTTACAGTATGTTCTACCTTTATCTCTCCCAGACGACTTTGACAACAACATAAAACAAATTATTTATGTACTTGGAAAATACATGAGGTAAGCATTGTTTTATAAGGAAAATGTACTTCTTATGTGATTTGTAGCGGAACTTATTGACATATTATATTTTATCTGCAAATTTATGTATTCCTTGATATTATTTTATGGCATTGACATTTGTAGGTGGCTATCATCAAAAGAAATACATATAGAAGATATAAGGTATCGGAAGAGAGAAATTCCCCAATTAATGTGTCAAATGCAATAGTATATACCTATAGCATTTTTCAATGCACAAGGACACTACCTCATACACCAATTTGAGGAGTGTTGGTCACTATAATTGCTTAATTAATTTCAAACAACCAAGTGAAACATAAATTATCAACCCAGGGAAGTCTTTTGTTTCAAAGATAGCTGCGCACTATATATGCTCAATTCCAAAAGCACTTAGTGTTGTAGTAA